>NNCF01126100.1:79532-97803 GCA_002313205.1 Laupala kohalensis | reverse complement strand
TATGGATAAGCTATACAGTCTATATAGACAATCGTCGAAAAATCGAAGAGAATTAGAAACGTGTGGTAAAGCTATTGAAAACGTGAAAAAAATCGGTAGAACATTTAATGTGCGATGGGTAGCTAGTTCGTTTCGATCAGTATCTGCAGTATGCCAAAATTTTGCCTCAATGTGTGTTCATTTTAAAAAGGCTATTACAGATGAACAGCGTGATAAGACAAAAAGCTATGTTTATTGGACTTTATAATCGAATTTTATCGAAAAAACTTTTTAAATAGTTCTTATGTGCGATGTATTATTCGAAATATCTGTTCTGTCCAAATCATTACAAAATCAAAATGTCACAATAGTATATGCAGAATGATTTGTCGTATTTTGCATTTCAAACTTTTAAAGGATGCTTCAAAATGAGATAAATTAGTAGAAGCTAAACATTTATAATAATAATAAATTTATTGTCAAAAAACAGTACAAACTGCGTATGACCACGTGGAGGAAAAAAAACTAATTTACTCTCCGGAAGCAAGCAAGGGACCATCCCATCAATTCCGATCAAGGGCCCTAAGGCAGAGGCGGATTCAAAAAATTCAGCTACATAAGATAAAAAGTTAGCTGCGAGTAATAATACTAATAGAATGTCAATATGTTTGTAATTTTAAGTCAAATATTACATGTAAGTTATTATCGAACTATAGATTATTCTGAGTATAGTGTTTAAAAATCAAAAGAATTGAAATAACACTAAATTCACGATTTATTGTTACAATAGACCCGCCCCTAGACAAAGCCTAGAGAACCTGTATGATAAATCCGCCTCTACCCGAAGGAAAACCGGAGAAAAACCCGGGCCAGGATGGGGCTACAGAATTTATGTACACAAACGTGCCAATGTTGAGTACACATAAAACTAAATTAATATGAGCCATAAGACAACACAATCATGCAAGAAAATAGTTTTTGAAATTGTTATAAGTTGTTTAAAAAGTACTACAGCAATGGCGTGATAAAGCACAAGACGAATTTAACTTTTGTTAAAATCAATAAATTCTTTTACAGTGTAGAAGCACTGGTGCAGGAGGTAGTTTTTAACCGCGGATTTGAAGATATTCAATTTCATAATATCTTTTATATTCTTGGGCAGGGAATTATATAGAACGATTCCCGAATGGTATGGTCCCTTTTGGCAAAGAGTGGTTGACACTCTAGGGCGATGAATATTACTACTATTGCGTGTATAGTGTTCGTGAACGAGACTGTTTCGTATAAAGCAAGGGTGGTGCTTCAGTAATTCGGTCTTAACAAACACGACCGTTTCATAAATATAAATGCAGGGAAGTGTTAAGATATTTAATTCCTTGAATAAAGGTTTACAAGAGTTTCGGGGGTGAGATTTACAAATTATCCGAACTATCCTCTTCTGAATTCTGAAAGTTTGAATACTCTGACCGGAATTACCCCAGAAGGTAATGCCGTAACGTAAATGGGAGTAAACGTTTGCAAAATATACGCAACGGGAAATACGTGGACTAACTGCGTTAACTAAGATTCGGAATGCGTAACACAATTTGCTTAATTGGGAATTAAGATTGTCAATGTGACAATTCCATTTGAGGTTGTCTTGAATATGGAGACCTAAGAATTTTGTATTTGTAACAGTTTTTAATTGTGTTCCGTTTAAAGAAAGAGAAACCTGGGGTAAAGATTTTGTGATACTATTGTGAAATGACATAGACACTGTTTTGTCAGTGTTTACAATGAGACGATTTGCATGGAACCAAGTCGAAAGGTTAGACAAAACTTTTTGAGCATTGGCGTGTTTACATAGTAAATTAGTGTCATCAGCAAAAAGAACCATTTTGCAATCTGATGTGGATGATGACATGTCGTTCACATACAATAAAAAGAGTATAGGGCCGAGAATTGATCCTTGGGGTACTCCGCAAGTAAGTGGCTTTGTTTCTGAAAGACAACGCTCAAGTATTTTATTTTTAGTATAGGATATTTCTACTTGTTGATATCTATCTTTTAAATAAGAAGTTAGCCATTGATGTGGAAGTCCACGAATGCCTAAAGAATGCAATTTGGTAAGGAGAATTCCGTGATCGATGACATCGAATGCTTTGGATAAGTCAAGAAAAACACCCTGAGGATTTTCTCCACTGTCTAGAGATGTGGTAACATCGTTTAAGAAGGAAAATATGGCGCTTGTAGTGGAAAAGGATTTCCTAAAACCGTGTTGATCGTCAGAGAGAATGTTATTTTTTGATAGAAAAACCTGGAATACGCTTATTGACTAATTTTTCTAGGATTTTTGAGAAGTGGGTAGTAGAGATATTGGTCGGTAATTTCCAATATTAAGTTTGTTTCCTTTCTTGTGTAAAGGTTTCACTTTAGCTCTCTTAAATATATTGGGAAACACCCCTTCCGATAAAGAACTATTAAAAATATTTACGAGTGGATTTAATATAGCGTGGGACGAAGATTTAACAATAAACTCAGGTATATCATCTATGCCTCGTGAAAATTTGTTTTTTAAGGAGCTGATGATTCCCATGACTTCACTGGCGTTAGTTTCGGAAGTGAACATAGAATTGGGTATGTGGGTGGTAATAATTGGAGGACATTGATTTGGATATATTGAGTTCGTTATTTTACCAACTTCTGAGAAGTGAGAATTAAACAAACTTGCGATGTCCTGAGGATTTGACACGATCTTGCCATCGTTTAGTAAAGAAACATTTTCTTCGCGATTTTCAGAAGTTGACGTGTAATTGTTAACAATATTCCACATGGCTTTCATCCGATTGTTCGATTTTAGTATATGCCTGTCGTTTTCCATAACTTTAGCAGCATAGACAACTTTTCGGAGAATAGTCTTATATTTACGTAAATAATAATGGAATTCGTGTGGCTGGTTATAGCGTTTTGAAAGATAATATAAACGGCGTTTGTTTTTTGAAGAAATTCTTATCCCTAGGGTGATCCATCTATTGTATTTTTTTGTGTTAATTAACTTGCGTTTTATGGGAAAACTAGAGTTGTAATGTTTTAGGAATGTTGAGATAAATACATTGAATTTGTCGTCGGTGTTTTGGCAATTGTAAACATCTTTCCATGTTTCTTCACGCAAATAATTTACGAATATGGATTTATTTATGTCATTAAACTCTCTTGTAAATTTGTAAAGGATTTTAAGCGGTTTTAGTGTATTATTAATAGTCAATACTTGAGCAAGGTGATCACTGTATCCGGCGATAAACACTTCAGAGAGATACGAGATTCCATTGTTGACTATAATTTGATCTAGCAATGTTTGAGATGAGCCGGAGAGGCGAGTGGGGTCATTTATCGTAGTAATAAGGTTGAAGGAGTCGATAAGATTCTTGAATCGATTAACTGGTGAATGTGCAGAGTCGGATGTACTCAAGAAATCGATATTGAAATCACCACATATAACGATAGATTTAGTAGATTTATGTGCGATATGTTCTAAAACATTTTCGAAGTTCCGAAAAAATATGTCAAGATCTGATTGAGGAGGTCTATAAATACACAAAACAACAATACCGGTGTCGGTCAGTTCAACTGCAGAAATTTCGAACACACTATCTACGCAGAAGTTCTCGTAGCCTGTCAGTGGAGAAGATAAAATATCATTACGAACGTAGATACACGTACCTCCGTGGGGATTTTTGCCTTTAAAATTTTGCCGACAGTAAGAACTTGCTAAATAATAATTAGAAATAGCAGTATCGTTGATGTTGTTAGTTGAAAGCCAATGCTCTGTGAGGCATAGCAAATCGAATCGATTTTCGTGTACCAGAATTTCAATGTCTGTCAATTTGTTTGAAAGGGATTGGACATTATGATGAAATATAATTATTTTATTTTCGCAAAGAGTTTGTGACTCACGAGAAATGGAATCGACGTTAGATTGTGGAGAGGAATTTGAAATTGGTACAGCTTCTAGTTCCGGATGAAGCTCGCACACAGCACCTGAACGCGATTGTCACCTTCGAGTACCACATCGTACTCCTGAGCGCAAGTTGTAACGGTGTATGGGGGCGACAGGAGGAATAGATGTTGACGTGGGAGATGAGGAAGCAGTAGGTGAAAGAACGGGGACAGGAGAAGAAATGGGTGTGGAGATAGGAAGAGGAAATGGTGATGAGGTAGGAGCAGAGGGAGGTGGAGGAGATGAGGTAGAAGTAGAGGGAGGTGGAGGAGGAGATGAGGTACGTGCAGGAGGAGGTAATGGAGGAGGTGGATGATGTGAGGTCAGATGTGAAGCTAGGAGAGAACCGAAGTGCTGTTTCCCAGACGGTTTCAGGTGTAAACCGTGCTGGGTAAAGTCCTTGGCAGTCAGGTGTGGTTGCAAATCAAAAAATGTGATTTTTGTGTCTGCCAGGTGATGTTTTAGGGAGATGTTTGCCAGGTTAATTTCGTGGTTTATTTGTGGAACGTTGAAGCGTGGAGGCAGGCTAGAGAGCACTATGTTTGTGTGCAGGGAGGCCATTTTTAGTTTCTGTAGATGTTCAGACGCGTTAAAATGTCCACCCAAGTTGATATCGTTCTGCCCACCTATGATGATTACTGTGTCCCGCTCAGTGAGTTTTTTAGTGTAAGTGTCCAGTTCTCGAATAACTTCAGCCAAACGAGCGTTTGGCTTAAAGAAACCGGAGACTGAGAACTGGCTAGGAAGAAATCCACGCAATACGGAGGACATCTGACGACCGTGCGAATCAGCTAGTATGAGCACGTTTGATTTCTGCGTGGAAGTGTTGGTATCATCTCTGGATAGCACTACTTTACGTGGTTTTGGGCGGCTGTGCTTACCAGTGCGTGGTGTGCGAACAGGTCTGGGTACTGGACGGGAGGGGATGAAACGAGTAGGTAAGGGAGGAAACAGGGACATGTCATCTAACACACTAAACCTATTCTGAGTGAAGAGTTGGGGTGGTGCATGCGTCGTTGGTTTAACCGGGTGATAGCAGTTGGAAGGACGGCGAGAATTCCTAACTGTAGTCCAACCGCCGATCGTTTTCTTATTGATCTCTTCCAGCGCACTGATTCGTGTGTCAATATAATGTACCAAGTTATTGTACGCCTTCTGAAGATCAGCTTTGAATGAGTTGAGGAATGCGATAGTGTCCATTGTTGTGAGAAAGTTAGCAACTTCACGACAAAAGCAAATGAGAATACACGAAATCTGGCAACTTACACTGAATGAAGGTTGCTAGTATAATAATATACTACGGAAGTTACAAATGAGATAATAAATAAATTAAATATACAAACAAACCGACGACAAAAATTATTGAAATAGTTATTTAGGGGGACCACTGGAGGTTAATTAATTCGACAATAACTACCGTATATTGTGTTAAAATGCAAATGAATACGAAAGAATCAAGAAAATCGAATTGTAAAATGATGTAACAATTCTATGAAATTATGACGACGAAAACTTGGGTGCAACAATGAGGCAGGGTTTAATCAGGAAATAAACAAACCGACAAATGACAGAAATAATTTAGGATGACAACTGCAGATAAATTAATTCGACAATAACTAAGACAATGTTTTGTTAAATTTTAATGAATAACTACAAAAAGATCAGGAAACAAATGGTAAAATATTGGAATAATTTTATTTACGACGACGAAACTGGAGCAGTGCAACAATAGATACGTTATTTTTAAGTTAATAGTGATGTAATAGTATATGCACCAGACAATCTAAATACAGCAAAATAATTTATTTTAATGCACCAAGAAGTTAAATTTATGATTCCGTTTGTACTTACGTAAACTTTATCACACCCTTGAATGAAGCACTTGATAACAATATGAAATTATATATGGTCCGTTGGGTTTGAAAACCTTAGGAAATGATTTTAGTGTTTTTTTACTTAACACTCACACAGAACAAAGAATTTTACACTACAATGAAAGTTAAACTCTAAATACAACTACTGAATCACAAAAAACTCGAAAAAATAAAATAATTAGAAAGATTAAACTGAAAAACAGAGAGAGCTCATTCACAACCGCAGCTAACGCCAGGAGCAGGCTAGCTATCAAGTCTATCTATCATTTTATTAATAAAATGAAGCTACACTCAATTGATTTAACAAATAATGAAAAAGTATTATTAATGGAAATCATTTTTAACTAGTTTTATAAACAATTTCAAACCGAGATTGCTTACTGACAAAGTTTTTTGCCTGTACCAAAATCTTATCAACAAATTTAAGATTCTTGAACCAAACAAATTACCTTCCGATATCGATTTGCAATTCGGAAAAGTTGAAATAGAATCATTGTGCAATTGCTTTCATATACCATAATAAAACTTTAAATGCGTACTGAGATTATTTAGGTAATGGTGGTTGTTCAATTCCTATAGATTTGGAAGAATTGATGTCCTGTGCGAAAATGATTGCATGTAATTCTTCAGAATGCGAACGTTGATTTAGTTGTATGAATTTAAAATTGACTGATAAGACCTTGACCATGTTTCAAGTTTATTATTTATTAAGCTACGTGGTCCACCCTTAGACTTGTGGTATCTAAATTCATATGTTAAAACTTTGTTAAATAGTCACAGATCTGCAGTAGATCCACAAATGAAAAGAGCATGCACGAAAAACGATGTATGTGATCCCTTATGGGAATTTTTGTAAAATAAAATATAAATAATTATTAATACAAAAAAATGTATTTGTTTAAAAATTATTAAAATAAAATGTAAAAAGAAATGTTTATATTTATCCATTTTTCATTTAATGTTTCCTATATACCAATTTTTAAAACTTGAAAGATCAGTGTACCAGTATTTCTTTATTTAGCATAATTGATGGAGCAGTTTTATCCCTTTTAGTTGATTATATATGCAGATGTAGTAGTCATTAAAAGTTCTTTAAACCCCTACTTTGCAATTAGAATCACTTTCTTGCTCTGTATCACATTTTTCCTCCTGTACTTCAACCTGATCCTTGACATCACTATCGTTATCATCGTAATTTGAATCTGAATCCTCCTCCTCCTCCAATCAGTCATATTCATTCTTCATCCATTTCGAGGGTATAATATAACTGAAAAGTTAGTTGGATTTCGGTGAGGCGATACTAGTATTAATTTTTAAGAACAAATGAAAGATGTGATGTTGTCTACTAGTAAAATATTTATTCAGATAGTGCTTTCTCCATCTAGAGTCTAAAAAAACAAAATACAAAAATATAATATGTAAGAATGCAATGTACAGGAATTTTTGTTAAGTTCATAAACATTTGAAATTGTGACACCAAAAGAAATAAGTTTGGCACTGGTTGGGACGTAAATGTTTTCAATGTGTTTCATGAGTTCATGGCTGTTTTTGATAGTGTTTGGGTGTGAAATTGATGTGCTTGTGGAAGCAGGTGTTGAGATGTTTTGCTAGTCTATGAGTGATGGAATTGTTGTTCAAGACAAGAGGACAGATCTTTACATTTAGTTTGGGAAGACCATACAAGTGTGGTGGTTGTGAATTAATGGAAATAAGAACTTTGGTTGAGGGTAAGTATAAGAGAGTCGTTGACGAGTAGTTTGAGTTTAAGTACCGGGAAGTTGGATCTTTGTTAAGTTTAACAGCGTTGTTTGATAAAAATGTATCAGTTTTTCTTCATAATCTGACCTGTCCATAATTACTACAGTATTATGCTTGTCAGCTTTTGTATTTAAGAGGTTGTTTTCCTTGAAAGTAGAATTTCTTTTCTTCAAAATACTTGTGTCACTGAATTTTTACCTGTTGGTGTGTTCCTCCAATACACATTGAAACCTGTATTTATCCTTTATCTAGGACAAATTACCAACAAAATTGCTAACACTCTTTCTTCCTTGGGTTACAGGACAGTTTTCAAAACATACAACTCTATCCAAAACCAAATTTTTCAACCAATAGACACCACCCCCAACCTAGAAAAAAGTGGAGTATGCCTTCTATCTTGTAATGATTGTGATGTCAAATATGTGGGGATGACCAGTAGGAAAATCAAAATTAAAGAACACATTCATGCCTTACACAACAATAGCAATCACTCATTTTGCCGACCACCTACGCCTTTTCACCCACTCTTTCAACATTGATCAAAACGTACACATCCTTGAAATAGAAAACACCTTTAGAAAAAGGTCTTGGAAAATTTCCACATTCATAAATTATTAAAACAGAATGTCCCTCTGTGCAATGAACATTTAAGCAACCTTTCTCCTCTTTTCTCCCTTCTGGAATAACCCAGTTACTCGTGGACTTTTCCCGGTCACTGCTGTAACCCCACCCCCTGCCCCTGGCTCATACTTATCTGTTCTTAAGTAGCGCCCCGTCCAAACTTTCAGCACATTTGCCCCTTTGATACTAGGCATTGTCAGGTATGTTCAACTAACTTATTTATTTTATTTTAATTTAGTTGCAGTTTTATCTCTTATTCATAGATTTATTCTACAATGATTTGTTGCTCTGTTTCCAATACACTTAAAACTTTATTATATTTGAATTAATTTCAAAATTCCATAATTTTAACATTTCAAATCTTCATAATTTTAACTAATTCCAAATGTTTATGAACTTAACAAAAATTCCTGTACATTGCATTCTTACATATTTATATTTCGTTTTATTTTAGACTGAAGATGCCAGGTAAGCTGGCGAAAGTACTATCTGAATAAATATTTTACTAGTAGACAATACCACCTCTTTCATTTATTCTTAAAAACCGAAAAGTTGTTTTAAAATTACATTATTAACTATTAATTCAATACTAATTATAAAAATAACTCAAATTATAGGACTAATCAAACATATTACTTACCCAAAATTGTTACACCTCTACCCACGTCGGTCTCCTGGACCGTGGTATTCACTGCGGGTTGAAAGTAGTTACTTAGGAGGAAGATGCCTGCTGGAACAGCAACCAAAGAGCTATCACGTTTGTAAGGGTCAGTCCAAGGAGAATAGTCAGTATGATGACCTGCTTCATTTACATCTTCCAGAAGGAGTAGATATGGTGGGTTACTCCGATGTAGCCATGATAGCAGTCGCAAATACCACGGAAGAATTGGAATGGAAATGTAACGAAGCCTTAGAAACAGATGCCGTGTGGAGAAAGAGTAAAGACCTCAAACTCTCACATAAGAAAACAGGCGCAATATTAATCACAAAGAGACGTAAGCAAAACCTACCCAGTCTTGAAATTGAGAGACATTAAATTCTAGGAAAACCTTCGTTACTTGGGTGTATGGATGGACAGGAAATTGAGTTTCCGGGAACTTATCAAGCAGGAGTCAGCCAAAGCAAGTAGTATTGGCACAGCTCTACAACAAGTGTCTTATTTTGACTTGTGCGATAGAAATTATTTTTATTGATTTCAAATTTTTACAACTATAAGCTTTGGATTTTTTCTCACAAAAAGGTTTTCATTAAAAATATAAGTAGTGCACATGATTTTATTGGTAATTTCATATAGAAACAAAATGTTTCCAAAAACTAAAAAAAAAAGTTTTGATACATGAAAAATGCTATTTTTAATGGGTTTTCTTTCAGAAATGTATTTTCGGCATGAGTAAACAAATATTTTTTACTCTTTTTAGGCCAAATCTAAAGACATTGATCTTTTAGTTTTACAACAATTTCTTCTGGGAATCAACATTAAAAAGCTTCTACGCGATTAATTTGACGATCACTTAATTTTCACCGTTATATTGTTTTTAATCAGCGTTTAATGTAATTTTTTGCTTTTTATCGTTTGACAAATTTGAAAAGATCTTTGTAGTTCTCGTCATTTTTGTACTTCCGATATGGAATATAGGAATATTGCGCCATTTACCACATGAAATCTGCGAATAGCTAATTTGATCTTAATTTTTTATTTTGTTCACGCAGAATTAATTTTCAGTAGTTTATCTTCAAGTTTTTTAACAATTGCTTTAGGAGGATGAAACTTTTGATAGGTACATAATGTTTCGTGAGTATTTCATTGATTATAAATTTATTTTGTTTAATTTTTTTCAGCAAAATGGATTTGATTAAAGAAAGTGTATTGTACATGATTACGAATGGAAATTTTTCGTAGTATCTGAAAATTTTGTCAAAACGTAAAAAAACCATGCCTTTAACACACGAAAAACGCAAATTTTCATTTAAATGACTGATAAAAGGTTTTTTTCATTACGAGTTGAGAATGAAAAGTTGACATTGAAAACAATAAAAAGAAAATTTTACATAATAACAAAAATGATTAATAAGTTTAGACCTTTTTTCATTAGTCAGATCGAATGTTAAACAATATTGAGGATCCGTGCGTGTTTTTTACATTGAATTACGTGGTTGTTCAATGGGACGAATTCATGAAAATTACGGGCACCAGAAATCGTTAATGCGTTGTTAGTTTTCATTTCACGAAGAACGTCTACATCCTTTTTCCAAACAATTTCGCAATGAATACTTAGGATGAGTTGTTTGCAAAACTCCAGCGATTTTTAGAATTTGGTTCTTAAATGGTCGTAGCAAACTTTTGTTAGTTGCTTCTCCTTTAGTCATTCATCATATTCCATCGCATGGTGACTTGCCGTGTGACGTTGGAAAAAACATCCAGGTAGCACTGAGCTCATATTCCGTCAAGTGTTCACACAGATATAAGAAATTGTTGCAATTTTGGCATTGGTCAGAACATCCATCANATATATATATATATATATATATATATATATATATATATATATATATATATAAAACAACGAAATGGCTTTAATGATTAATTAATAATAAGGAAAGAATTGTGTTGTGGTTAATACCATTTATCACCTTGTGAAGTAATTATCTAATTTGCTCAATAAATCTGAGAAGGGTGATAAATAATACTACCACTACACGAAATTAAACACTGGCCGGGGTTCGTTCCTATTTATTTTCAAGAAACACATAGGTGCAGGATACGCGCAGCGTACAAATAAAAGTGGTTTTATTTACAAAAAATAATACATTTCTAACAAATTATGACTACTACGCACGCTAACACACATTTCCTCCAAAATTTACACGGTTTTTGTTGTACAAAGTTCTTGACATAGATGTAGGTAGAATGACCATTTCCTCAACACATGTCTTTCTAAAATTACGTAACACATAATAAATCAATGAGCAAGGCTAAGGAGTTCCTCGTAATAAGGGGAGATAGTTCTGACGTACCTTGATAGTCCGGCGTAATTGAAGCACGACCATTGCTGACCAGTATGCAGCCTCGGACCAAATTGCGGATTCACCTTCGAACAGGAGTTAGGTTTGATGACCTGGGAACTTTCCGGTGGTGTCTACCGGCTGTGTCACCCTGCTGAATGGACTCCGCATTGCCTCCTAGCCCCAGTCATTGCTGCTACCAGTCACTTTGTGAAAAAGATTTCCGAAAGGTATTCGTCAACTGATAGCCTTTGAACGGAATTAATAGATTAAAGTCTTTTTACTCCGCGGCACGACCAAATACTTTGTCAATACATTGAAAATGAAATTAATCTTCCATGTATTAAAAAATTCCAGAAAGAACTCGACCCATCGTAAGATAAAGCTGACCCTCTGACTATTTAAAATGAATGAGTTTCATAATTCATTAAAATACAAAGTCTCTGAAAGTGTCGCGTATCTTGATCTCATGGATTCTCTGAATGAATCTCACTGCTCAAAACTCTATGTTGATATATGATGTAATAATCTGATCTTTTGTGCTTTCGAGCATCCTGTTTTATAGGGCAAATCCCTTTTCTTCAAAATTTGGAAACTCGTCGACGCCCCGTTCGCACGCGGCATTCCCTTTGTAACAATTTGTTTGCAGTTGGCCAAAAGAAATTCTTTATTCGGAAGCCTAGGAACTCGCCCACACTTCCCTCGAGACAATCCCATCTTTCGGAAGCGTCTTCTTTTGTGAATGGTATTTCGCTGTCTCTGAGTCTGTGCCGCCTACCGCTTTGAATTTCACACTCTTCAACTTTCATAATTTTATTATCTTTTTCCAAAATAGTGCGCCACCCAGAAACTGCACCCTAATTGAATTTTGCCAGTACTTCCTATTCTCCGAGTCATGTTTGTTCGCGAGCGGCAACGCTTACTCGTCTCTATTTGAACTTTTGCAACCGCAGTTCTCACGCCTCAACCGAAAGAACTCCCACGCGGTTCCTCATTAATTCCAGCCATACTCTAAAATAAACTCTACTTTTTGTGGGTCCACGATTAAACGAATTCCAATTAATTAAAGATATGAGGATCACATTCAAAGTGAATCCCAATTAAACATTAACGTGAGGATCACATTTTAAGTGAATTCCACGATATGAGGATCACATTTTAAGTGAATTCCACGATATGAGGATCACATTTTAAGTGAATTCCACGATATGAGGATCACATTTTAAGCGAATCCCAAGATATGAGGATCACATTTTAAGGGAATCCCAGGAAAGTGTTTAAGGTGTGAGGAACCAAAAATGGTCAAGACATGAGGATCGCATTTAATAGATCCTAATTGAATACTTAAAGGATAAATAAAGCCAGATGGCTTATCGACAAACTATTAACACCTAACGACTAAATAGAATTGAAATTAAACATGGAAGCGTTAACCATGCATTAAGATATTGAGTGAATCAGCTTAATCAATTGAGCTGATCTTCCCCGGATTGCATATCCAGTTGTTCCTGATTACAAGATGGTAGGGGGCATAATTTGTGAATAGAGCGCTTAGACTCACGTTAGTGCGCACTGAGGCAACCCTGACCAACTCATCCTGACCAGGAAATATCTTTTCAATTATAATTACATTCCATTGCAGGGGCGGAACGTTATCCTCCTCTATGAGCACAATGGCTCCTAGTTGTAAATTAGGGGATATAGAATTCCACTTATATCTTTGCTGTAATGTTTGTTAATAATCTTTGGACCATTTGCCCCAAAAATTAGTAGCGGTTTGTTGAAGAATTTTCCAACGATTGCGCAGATCATTAGAAGTTTGTTGCTCAGGCAAGGGTAACGCCATCGGTGGTCTTCCAATAAGAAAGGACCCAGGAGATAAATAATGAAGATCATCCGGATCTTCAGTTAAAGACACTAGAGGTCTGGAATTTAATATTGCTTCTATCTTAATGTTAGTAACTCCTCATCACTTAGCACCAGGGACATCATTCTCTTGAGATGATGTTTTAAACCTTTGACAGCACTTTCAGGAAGTCCGCCCATGTGTGGAGCTCGAGGAGGGAGGAAATGCCACTTTGCGTTAAAATGAGCAGTAGCTTCTTGTACTGCCACTCGGTGTTCATTTGAAAGAAACATCTTTGCCAGCTCTTGTGATTGTGCGTTTGCACCTACAAAATTAGTTGCATTATCATAATATACTGAGTTGGGAATGCCCTTGCGGTTAAATTAAATGCGATCAGAAAAGCTTGTGAGGTTAAGCATGTAACTAATTCTAGATGTACGGCCTTAGTTGCAGTACATGCAAATACTGCAATATATGCCTTAATAGTCACCTTGGACTTGGGACCTCCAAATGTAATAATAATGGGGCCCCCAAAATCTAAACAAACATTTGAAAATGGATAACAAGGTTGTACCCTGGTAGGGGGTAACTGACCCATCAGCTGATTCGCTGCTTGTGCTTACAAACGAAGGTAAGTGTTACATTTTCGAATTAATGAACTAATAATCTTTTTCAAACATGGAATCCAAAACCTTTCACGAATATAGGCCATCATTACTTGACCTGAAGCATGACATAAATATAAATGACTAATTAAATGATTGGTAAATGGATGTTTCATAGGTAGAAGTATTTGATGCTTTGCATCAAACGGTAATTGAGCATTGTCTAAGCGACAGCAAAATTCCTTCGTTATCTGAAATGGGAAATAGTCTTTAATGGTGAATCATTGGCAAATGACAGACTTTGCTTAATTGATTGAATCTCCCTTGCAAATGCAAAGGCTTGGATTAACTTAACTAATACATGAATGACCTCAATTTTATCAGGTGTGAGGGGGCCCATTTGCACCGGGGCTTGCCTTCTACACAAATTAATAAACCTTAAGACATAAGCTACTATTCTAATGGTCTTAGGATAGGAAATTTACATGATATGGTGTTAATAAATGTTAGTGTGTGTTAAAAGAACAATCCTTTGTTCAGGCAGTAGTTGACCAAGAGATTAAATAAGATGCAAGAACCAAGTAGATTGCTCTTGTGATAGCCATAGGGGACCATGCCACCAAAGATCATTATTAATTAACTGTTGAGGTGATGAACCACAAAAAATGATATCTGCAGGGTTATCGCTGGATTTTACATGCTGCCAAGTACCCCCTTGACTTGCCAGAACTTGGTTTATCTGCAACTCTGTTTGCAACAAAGGGTTCTCTGTTTGTTTAAATAATCTAGGTTCCTGCTTAAGCCAAAGTAATACTATGGTGGAGTCTGACCACAAGAAAGATTGATGAATACTCAATTTGAGATATTTGATAACCCTTTCATACAAGTTTGCTGCTTAATGAGCAGCTAATAACTCAAGTCGAGGGATAGTCATTGATTTAATGGGAGCTAGCTTTGATTTTGAACAAAGTAATGTAACAAGAGTTTGATCATTGTTTATTTAAGAACAATAAATTCTACAAACTGTTTCAGATGCATTTGCAAAAATATGAATACTACATTGCCAGTAATTATAGGTAACCGAGGTATAGCTGTTTTTGTGATCAAGGACAAGTCATAAATTGAAAGCCACATATTTGATAATGTTTCAGGTAATTTTTGATTTTTTTGTGGGGTTTTATGGTTCATGTCGACATGATAGGTCATTGGAGCCTGAGAAACTTGTACAGGTAGGGAAAATGCAGTCACGCACTAGGGAGAGCCAATACGACTCTCCTCGCACGTGGGACTCGTCGAATGACTCAACCCCATCCACCAGAAACCCTCCTGATTTACAATACACCAAAACATATCTCAAAACATCAAATGGGGAGGGGGGCAAAGAATAAGAGAGGACAAAAAATAAGAGGGATGAGGGGTAGGACAAAAAATGAAAGATACCTAATAGCGTCCCTAATAGCGTCGGGATCGAAAGGAACAAGAGGTGACCAAGGCAGGTCAGAAAAGAGAAAGGAAGGAGCTTCGCACAAGTAAGTGGAAGTAATGCCAGACTCAGCACGGGGCCCCATGTTTGCCAAACACATAGTTACTAGATGTAAGTCCCCTGGGGGATAATAATGATTTGATCCCATTCCATCTTTTCCTTCCATAATAGTTGAAAAATCATTTTTGCTTTGACTACTATGGGACTGATTAATCCAAGTGGATCAAAAATAGAAGTTATGCATGCTAATAAGGGGCGCTTTGTAAAATTAGCATTATGTTTGAAAGTACAGGTTTCAATCCTTAACATGTCATTATTTGTTCCCAAATTGAACCCAATGTTTTCACTGTTGCATTTTCCAAATTCCCAAATGATCTCAACTCCTTCCTTTCATGATAATCTATTGGAATGTTACTCATGAGTTCAGGTGAGTTTGAGCTCCAGTTTCTTAAATAAAAACCTTCCCTTGGTAATAATTCATTTAATTTTGCAAGACCTCTTGCAAAGAGTTACCTCCTGAAATGACATCATTACATAAATGTCATTTAAAATGGCATCAGATGCCAATGAAACATAGTTTCCCTCAATAACTAATTGTCTTAATACTCGAGTAGCTAAATAAGAGGCTGAAGCAGTTCCATATGCGACAGTATTTAATGTAAAATTTTCAATAGGCTAGCAAGGAGAACTTCTCCATGAAATATTTTGAAAACATCTGTCATGTGGATGAATCAAAATTTGACAGTACATCTTATTGTCAGCTGTAAATGATTTAATATTTTAAAAGCATTTAATCTAAAATTGAGAATTATGGAAAATAAATCTGATTGTATAACAAGGCCTACTGCTATTAGATCATTTAAAGATTTGCCATTAGAAGTTCTGGCAAAAGCTACAAAAAACCACCCATAATTTGGTTGATGTTCTAGATATTTTATGTACCGCATGGTGAGGAATGAAATAATCATTAATAGACAAGTTTAATGTAGGTTCCATGTGACCTAATGTAATATGTTCTCTCATAAATGAAGAATATTCATCCTTCAGTACCGGATTTCTAACTAATTTTCTTTCTAAATCGAACAACCGGATGAAATCCATGTGGAATATTGTTAACAATTACACGTCAAATTCTGAAAATCGCGAAGAAAATGTTTCTTTACTAAACGATGGCAAAATCGTATCAAATACTCAGGACATCGCAAGTTTGTTTAATTCTTACTTCTCAGAAGTTGGTAAAATAACGAACTCAATATATCCAAATCAATGTCCTCCAATTATATCCACCCACATACCCAATTCTATGTTCACTTCCGAAACTAACGCCAGTGAAGTCATGGGAATCATCAGCTCCTTAAAAAACAAATTTTCACGAGGCATAGATGATATACCTGAGTTTATTGTTAAATCTTCGTCCCACGCTATATTAAATCCACTCGTAAATATTTTTAATAGTTCTTTATCGGAAGGGGTGTTTCCCAATATATTTAAGAGAGCTAAAGTGAAACCTTTACACAAGAAAGGAAACAAACTTAATATTGGAAATTACCGACCAATATCTCTACTACCCACTTTCTCAAAAATCCTAGAAAAATTGTTCTATAAGCGTCTTCTAGATTTTTTATCAAAATATAACATTCTCTCTGACGATCAACACGGTTTTAGGAAATCCTTTTCCACTACAAGCGCCATATTTTCCTTCTTAAACGATGTTACCACATCTCTAGACAGTGGAGAAAATCCTCAGGGTGTTTTTCTTGACTTATCCAAAGCATTCGATGTCATCGATCACGGAATTCTCCTTACCAAATTGCATTCTTTAGGCATTCGTGGACTTCCACATCAATGGCTAACTTCTTATTTAAAAGATAGATATCAACAAGTAGAAATATCCTATACTAAAAATAAAATACTTGAGCGTTGTCTTTCAGAAACAAAGCCACTTACTTGCGGAGTACCCCAAGGATCAATTCTCGGCCCTATACTCTTTTTATTGTATGTGAACGACATGTCATCATCCACATCAGATTGCAAAATGGTTCTTTTTGCTGATGACACTAATTTACTATGTAAACACGCCAATGCTCAAAAAGTTTTGTCTAACCTTTCGACTTGGTTCCATGCAAATCGTCTCATTGTAAACACTGACAAAACAGTGTCTATGTCATTTCACAATAGTATCACAAAATCTTTACCCCAGGTTTCTCTTTCTTTAAACGGAACACAATTAAAAACTGTTACAAATACAAAATTCTTAGGTCTCCATATTCAAGACAACCTCAAATGGAATTGTCACATTGACAATCTTAATTCCCAATTAAGCAAATTGTGTTACGCATTCCGAATCTTAGTTAACGCAGTTAGTCCACGTATTTCCCGTTGCGTATATTTTGCAAACGTTTACTCCCATTTACGTTACGGCATTACCTTCTGGGGTAATTCCGGTCAGAGTATTCAAACTTTCAGAATTCAGAAGAGGATAGTTCGGATAATTTGTAAATCTCACCCCCGAAACTCTTGTAAACCTTTATTCAAGGAATTAAATATCTTAACACTTCCCTGCATTTATATTTATGAAACGGTCGTGTTTGTTAAGACCGAATTACTGAAGTGCCACCCTTGCTTTATACGAAACAGTCTCGTTCACGAACACTATACACGCAATAGTAGTAATATTCATCGCCCTAGAGTGTCAACCACTCTTTGCCAAAAGGGACCATACCATTCGGGAATCGTTCTATATAATTCCCTGCCCAAGAATATAAAAGATATTATGAAATTGAATATCTTCAAATCCGCGGTTAAAAACTACCTCCTGCACCAGTGCTTCTACACTGTAAAAGAATTTATTGATTTTAACAAAAGTTAAATTCGTCTTGTACTTTATCACGCCATTGCTGTAGTACTTTTTAAATAACTTATAACAATTTCAAAAACTATTTTCTTGCATGGGTTTTTCTCCGTTTTTCCTTCAGGTAGAGGCGGATTTATCATACATGTTCTCTAAGCTTTGTCTAGGGGCGTGTTTATTGTAAAAATAAATCGTGAATTTAGTGGGATTTTTTTTCCAACTCTTATGATTTTTAAACACTATACTCAGAATAATCTATAGTTCGATAATAACTT
>NNCF01126100.1:56700-76139 GCA_002313205.1 Laupala kohalensis | reverse complement strand
ACGCAACGGGAAATACGTGGACTAACTGCGTTAACTAAGTTTCGGAATGCATAACACAATTTGCTTAATTGGGAATTAAGATTGTCAACGTGACAATTCCATTTGAGGTTGTCTTCAATATGGAGACCTAAGAATTTTGTATTCGTAAGTTTTTAATTGTGTTCAGTTTAAAGAAAGAGAAACCTGGGGTAAAGATTTTGTGATACTATTGCGAAATACATAGACACTGTTTTGCCAGTGTTTACAATGAGACGATTTGCATGGAGCCAAGTCGAAAGGTTAGACAAAACTTTCTATGTAAGCATTGGCGTATTTACACAGTAAATTAGTGTCATCAGCAAAAAGAACCATTTTGCAATCTGATGTGGATGATGACATATCGTTCACATACAATAAAAAGAGTGTAGGGCCGAGAATTGAACCTTGGAGTACTCCGCAAGTAAGTGGCTTTGTTTCTGAAAGACAACGCTCAAGTATTTTATTTTTAGTATACGATATTTCTACCTGTTGATATCTATACTTTAAATAACAAGTTAGCCATTGATGCGGAAGTCCACGAATGCCTACAGAATGCAATTTGGAAAGGAGAATTCCGTGATCGATGACATCGAATGATTTGGATAAGTCAAGAAAATCACCCTGAGGATTTTCTCCACGGTCAAGAGATGTGGTAACATCGTTTAAGAAGGAAAA
Organism: Laupala kohalensis; assembly: GCA_002313205.1. Lineage (NCBI taxonomy): Eukaryota > Metazoa > Arthropoda > Insecta > Orthoptera > Trigonidiidae > Laupala > Laupala kohalensis. The sequence goes on along the minus strand of NNCF01126100.1, from coordinate 75,446 downwards.
TATGGCGCTTGTAGTGGAGAAGGATTTCCTAAAACCGTGTTGATCGTCGAGAGAATGTTATTTTTTGATAGAAAAACCTGGAATACGCTTATTGAATAATTTTTCTAGGATTTTTGAGAAAGGGGGTAGTAGAGATATTGGTCGGTAATTTCCAATATTAAGTTTGTTTCCTTTCTGGCGTAAAGTTTTCACTTTAGCTCTCTTAAATATTTTAGGAAACACCCCTTCCGATAAAGAGCTATTAAAAATATTTATGAGTGGATTTAACGAAAATTTAACAATAAACTCAGGTATATAATCTATGCCTGTTGAAAATTTGTTTTTTAATGAGCTGATGATTCCCATGACTTTACTTGCGTTAGTTTCGGAAGTGAACATAGAATTGGGTATGTGGGTGGATTTTATTGGAGTACATTGATTTGGATATATTGAGTTCGTTATTTTACCAACTTCTGAGAAGTGAGAATTAAACAAATTTGCGATGTCCTGAAGATTTGTTACGATATAGCCATCGTTCAGTAAAGAAACATTTTTTTCGCGATTTTCAGAAGTTGACGTGCAATTTTTAATAATATTCCACATGGCTTTCATCCGGTTGTTCGATTTTAGTATATGCCTGTCGTTTTCCATTACTTTAGCTGCATAGACTACTTTTCGAAGAACAGTCTTATATTTACGAAAATAATTATGGAATTCGAGTGGTTGGTTATAGCGTTTTGAAAGATAATATAAACGGCGTTTGTTTTTTGAAGAACTGCTTATCCCTTGGCTGATCCATCTATTGTATTTCTTTGTGTTAATTAACTTGCGTTTTATGGGAAATCTAGAGTTGTAATGTTTTAGAAATATTGAGATAAATACATTGAATTTGTCGTCGGTGTTTTGGCAATTGTAAACATCTTTCCATGTTTCTTCACGCAAATAATTTATAAATATGGATTTATTTATGTCATTAAACTCTCTTGTAAATTTGTAAAGGATTTTAAGTGGTTTTAGTTTATTATTAATAGTCAATACTTGAGCAAGGTGATCACTGTATCCGGCGATAAACACTTCAGAGAGATACGAGATTCCATTGTTGACTATAATTTGATCTAGCAATGTTTGAGATGAGCCGGAGAGGCGAGTGGGGTCGTTTATCGTAGTAATAAGGTTGAAGGAGTCGATAAGATTCTTGAATCGATTAACTGGTGAATGTGCAGAGTCGGATGTACTCAGGAAATCGATGTTGAAATCGCCACATATAACGATAATTTAGTAGATTTATGTGTGATATGTTTTAAAACAATTTTGAAGTTCCTCAAAAATTTCTCAAGATCTGATTGAGGAGGTCTATAAATACACAAAACAACAATACCAGTGTCGGTCAGTTTAACTGCAGAAATTTCGAACACACTATCTACGCAGCAGTTCTCGTAGCCTGTCAGTGGAGAAGATAAAATATCATTACGAACGTAGATACACGTACCTCCGTGGGGATTTTTGCCTTTAAAATTTTGCCGACAGTAAGAACTTGCTAAATAATAATTAGAAATAGCAGTATCGTTGATGTTGTTAGTTGAAAGCCAATGCTCTGTGAGGCATAGCAAATCGAATCGATTTTCGTGTACCAGAATTTCAATGTCTGTCAATTTGTTTGAAAGGGATTGGACATTATGATGAAATATAATTATTTTATTTTCGCAAAGAGTTTGTGACTCACGAGAAATGGAATCGACATTAGATTGTGGAGAGGTATTTGAAATTGGTACGAGCTTCTAGTTCCGGATCAAGCTCGCACACTGCACCTGAACGCGATTGTCATCTTTGAGTACCACATCGTACTCCTGAGCGCAAGTTGTAACTGTGTATGAGGGCGGTAGAAGGAATAGATGACGTGCGAGATGAGGAAGCAGTAGGTGAAAGAACGGGGAAAAGGGAAGAAATGGGTGTCGAGATAGGAAGAGGAGATGGTGATGAGGTAGGAGCAGAAGGAGGAGATGAGGTAGGAGCAGAAGGAGGAGATGAGGTAGGTGCATGAGGAGGTGTAGGAGTGTGTAGTGGGGCAGGTGGATGATGTGAGGTCAGATGTGAAGCTAGAAGGGAACCGAAGTGCTGTTTCTTAGACGGTCTCATGTGTAAACCGTGCTGGGTAAAGTCCTTGGCAGTCAGGTGTGGTTGCAAATCAAAAAATGTGATTTTTGTGTCTGCCAGGTGATGTTTTAGGGAGATGTTTGCCAGGTTAATTTCGTGGTTTATTTGTGGAACGTTGAAGCGTGGAGGCAGGCTAGAGAGCACTATGTTCGTGTTCAAGGAGGCCATTTTTAGTTTTTGTAGATGTTCAGACGCGTTTAAATGACCACCCAAGTTAATATCGTTCTGCCCACCTATGATGATTAGTGTGTCCCGCTCTGTGAGTTTTTTAGTGTAAGTGTCCAGTTCTCGAATAACTTCAGCCAAACGAGCGTTTGTCTTAAAGAAACCGGAGACTGAGAACTGGCTAGGAAGAAATCCTTGCAATACGGAGGACATCTGACGATCGTGCGAATTAGCTAGTATGAGCACGTTTGATTTCTGCGTGGAAGTGTTGGTTTCATCTCTGGATAGCACTACTTTACGTGATTTTGGGCGGCTGTGCTTACCAGTGCGTGGTGTGTGAACAGGTCTGTGTACTGGACGGGAGGGAATGAAACGAGTAGGTAAGGGAGGAAACAGGGACATGTCATCTAACACACTAAACCTATTCTGAGTGAAGAGTTGGGGTGGTGCATGTGTCGTTGGTCTAACCGGGTGGTAGCAGTTGGAAGGACGTCGAGAATTTCTAACTGTAGTCCAACCGCCGATCGTTTTCTTATTGACCTCTTCCAGCGCACTGATTCGTGTGTCAATATACTGTACCATGTCATTGTACGCCTTCTGAAGATCAGCTTTGAATGAGTTGAGGAATGCGATAGTGTCCATTGTTGTGAGATAGATAGCAACTGAACGACAAAAGGAAATTAGAATACTCGAAAAATGACAACTAACACTGAATGAAGGATGTTAGTATAATATATTTGTTACTACAGAAGTTAGAAATGAGATAATATCTAAATTAAATATACAACAAACCGACCACAAAAATGATTGAAATAATTATTTATGGTGACCACTGGAGATTAATTAATTCGATAATAACTACCGTATATTGTGTTAAAATGTAAATAAATACGAAAGAATTAAGAACAACGAATTGTAAAATAATGTAATAATTCTATGAATTATGACGACGATAACTTGGGTGCAACAATGGGGCAGGGTTTAAATAAGTAAATAAACAAACCGACAACTAAAATCACAGAAATAATTTAGGATGACAACTGCAGATAAATTAATTCCACAATAACTAAGGCAATATTATGTTAAATTGTAATGAATAACTACAAAAAGATCACAAAAACAAATGGTAAAATATTAGAATAATTCTATTTACGACGACGAAACGTGAGTAGTGCAACAATAGAGTTATTTGTAAGTTAATAATGATGTAATAGTACACGCACCAGAAAATCTAAATACAGCAAAATAATTAATTTTAATGCACCAAGAAGTTAAATTTATGATTCCGTTAGTACATACGTAAACTTTATCACACCTTTGAATGAAGCACTGAATGAATACAATATGAAAATATATTTGGTCCGTTGAGTTTGAAAACCTTAGGAAATGTTTTTAGAGTTTTTTCACTTAACATTCACACAGAACAAAGAATTTTACACTACAATGAAAGTTGGGATCTAAATACAACTACTGATCACAAAAAACTCGAAAAAATAAAATAATTAGAAAGATTATACTGAAAAATAGAGAGCTCATTCACAACCGCAGCTAACGCCAGGAGCAGGCTAGCCAATCTTTTGTACTCGAAGTTTGTTTTTTTTTAAACCCAAATATAGATAAGTTCAAGTTGTCAGGTAAGTGCAACTTGAACGAAAAAGTTCAAGAGCTAATTATTGATAATTTCTAAGTACCACATCTCACGATGTAATGAGTGAGATGGTGCAGTATCAAGACTTGTGCGAATAGATAGTAATATTCATAATGCTGATATAATGGTAGTAGTCTGATAAGAATCACGGAGCGTCTCTGCGCGAGAATATATCTTCTCGTCTCCCTCTATGTCTCTCAGATGCTTGCTTGCGTGCTTCGTTTTCAAAAAAAGGTTTTAATTTTTGACTTTTTTACCCAATGTCAAATTGTACTCCACGTGGAATCATCGTTGTTGGTTATTTTTAACATGACGAGTGCATCTTTCTGGCTAATCGACAGGCTTCTTAGGACATTTCTACACTCCAACGACATCACCTTTTTGAACTGTCTTCTTAGTGGTCCAAGGCAGACGTTTTTTTTATAAAAACAGAATACTAAATTTAAGCAACTTTCGAAATTTTAAAATGTCACACCCATTTCTTTCTCTACGGTTCGAAAACGCTCGCTTTGTTTTCTTTAGAAACACTGACATTTTATCGAATTAACTCGATTAGTTTTTGGCCGAATGATTTTTCTTGTCACTTATTTAATCTTGTTCATGTTTTTGAACGTTTTCTTGTAATTTCGTACAATTGTTTAAATTGAATGTCACGGCATCCGAACTTTTGATTGTAACATTAGCTGCCAGATTATCGTTTGACTTCTCTACAACTTCTCTGACCTCGGAAATTTCGTTCCTGATCTGTTCGATTTTCTCCTCCCACTGATTTTTTATTTTTGCATTTGTAACCCTGTTTGAAATTGTAGATCTACTTTCTCCCGATGTTGACTTAATATCATTTTAAAATTTACCTCTCTTTCATGTCCATTTTCAATACCTCACATTTACTTTCCATTTCAGTTTGTCGCGTTTTTTGTTTTATTTTTTTTTCAAGTTTATCGTTTAATTCTAACTTACATTTTTCATATTTAATATCTGAGTCATCTTTGAACGCTTTCGTGTTTACTTCCGATTTTTCAAATTTATTATGTGAGTCAGATTTGAGTTCATCCGACATTTTATCAAACCTTTGCTGAAACATCGCTATCATAGCTAACTTTTCCAATGTTGTTGTTTGATTTTCCCTACTTTCCAAATTTCTCTTCCTTCCTCGCTCTCGTCACTCGGTCCTATTCCTTGTTCTATTATTTTCTGTACGATTACTTCGCCTTTTCCTTTCTAACCTCTATCTTATCGCTATCATGCTGATATCAATGAATCCACTTTCCTCGATTTGAGCCAACTTTTCTATCTCTTTTGCTTCCTACTGCTTTTTGATTTGGTCAGCTATCTTAATTTTACAATGAACACTTCTTATAAATAAACTCAAATGCACTAAATGTAATTCAACCAATTTATTTCCGGCGTTGTGTCCCTCACCTACAGCTCTTTTAATTTCCAGCTCCACTTTGGAAGCGTAATAGTAACAGGACAATAATTGTGGGTCCTCTGGTTAGTCAAGTTCCAATTTGAATTGTAAACCTTCTACATATATTTAGTGTGAGATAATAATAAGCCAGAAAAACAAACATGGATTTGTGCCCTATAATAGAGGTGATGACGACACACAGGGTTCCAGTTAGGAAAACGCCATAGATTGAAATAATATTGGTTCAATTTTATTTCCAAAATATTAAATTATACATGAAAATTGTCACAGTTGCGCATGCATACTCTTTACTTCTGCAATCAAGACAATACACATTTTATACCCTCTTTTCTTCTCGATAACATAATGAACCTTCTATTTACATCTTTGTCTACCACAAACATTTGAATTTGATTTTACAATGATTTATTTTCTGCCTTTCTTCATTGCCCTTTTCTAAATTAATTCCACATTCCATTTAATCAAAAGTTCTGGGCTAAGGTTTGTTGAAATCTAATATTACTGTACCTAATCTTCTTTCACAAAGATACAAATTGGTAGCTCCCAATATCATTATCTGCAGATGATGTGTTGACCGTCAAAAACTGTGGAAGCAAGGTCGATGCTCCTCACCGCGCGCCCTGGATTCATTAATGCCAGCCCTGGTCCTTGACAGCTACTCCCCCTCTTACAGCTCGTACGGTTAGCGACCTCGCCTGGCGCCGTCCTCTCTGACCTCTCGCAAACTCGTTAACAGCTGATGTCGTGAAGAATCCACACGTCCTAAAATAATTTTTTCAACACGGAATTGAGCTTTCTCGACTAATTACGAAACAAATAGTGGTCCGAAAAAATCATTATAATTTCGCGGTAATTTAATTGTTGTTACACCACTGATTCAAAGCTTTTAAGTCGAGGATCTTCAATTAAAAATAATCTTCAACTTAAAACTGCAATTACTACGACATCGCAATCAAAGTACTAGTTCCTTCTAAATCTTTGAAGGATTTCAAAGTAAGTGATCACAAAATTTCTATCTGAATCATCTAGTAAATTTTTTCGTCCGAGTGGTCTCTAACAAGTCATACAAAATATATATGAGAATCAGAACACAGAATACCCCAAAATTCTCTGCGCTTCCTATCTTATTAACACTTCTCTCCACTCTCTTTTTCCCGAAACATCACGTGTCCTTACAAGACAGATGACTTCTCTAATCCACTAAAATCTTTCTTCAACTCCTTGTAGGGATGTTCGGATTGGTAATCCTTCTAGTGACGTTCGTTGGTTTTCGACTAACCACCATTCGCTTTTAGGACATTTTCAGCTCTCGAAACTTCATTTTTTCATACATTCTTTCGGCGATGTTAAACAGGCACAGCCATTTGAATTTATTAGTATAGATACACTTATTTTTTAGTATTTTTGGAATTCGTTGTGTTTAATTCATAACTCCTTTGTTCTCACCCTTCGACATTTTAATTTTCTCCAGAATTCGTGGCTTTACATTCATTAATTTTTATCACTATTTATAATACGAATACCTTTCCTCGCTCGAGTGATACTACTAAAAATCTTCGTTCTTTCCTTAAAGTATTTCCACATTTCCTTCAACTACGATTGCAAATACGGAACCTCGTTTGTCACCCACTTATGGACCACCCTTCGTTTCCGAAAAACACAAACCTTTTCGTTCCGCCTTTGTTTACATTTCGTTTGTGCTGTTCAGCATTTTTTATCGCTTTCCACCTTTTAACTCCTCGCAGACGAAACTGTGTGATGAGCTGCTCCCTTTCCACTTGCCAAAATTTATGAGATAGTTCAATATAAAAACGCTCACACTGCTCTTTCGACCATGCCTTTCGCTTCCCCTATCTAAACAACCCTTCTTGTTCTCGGTAGAATTCCAATAACCAACCAATATTTTCATATTTTGTTTCTCAAGAAATATAATTAGTTATGAAAAATAAATTATTGTATAGTGGTAACAATCATCCATCATTAATTAAATGAATGGTTTATTTAATTCCTTCGCGATGCTAAGTTGTTCGACTGATAACTACCCTATTTAGGTTATTAAGCCACACGTTGGGCGCCAATTGTAGTGGAACCAGTAGGGTAGTTAATAATACTTATATCACACTAATAATTAATTAAAGATACAACTTGAAAGACAACTGAAAGTTTACTTAGATCACTTGGTGTCCTGCTAATTACTCAGGCGCCACCTTGAACCGCCATTTGTAGTAAAATTTTATTAATATCACAAGAATAAAGTAGAGTAATGGATAACCAAACCACCATTAATCAATAAGACTAAAGTAATGAAGGAAATTTATGACGGGCGGGGATGATACCCATTTGTTAAAAGAAACACACACTTTTGGTATAAAATACGCGCAGCGTCAAAATAAAATTGGTTTTAATTCCCTGCTACTACATTCTTGAAATTATCGTTACTATCCTACGCATTCTCACATATATTCCCCTGGTTTATCCCCTAAAATATACACGCTTTATACTACACAATACTTTATAGTGATGTGGGTTCAAAGGCAGGTCCTCAGCACATCAATTTTCTCATATTTATGTTACACAATTAATAATGAAACAAATTGTTAATTAGTTCATTGCTGACTAAGGAAACGTTACTGTCTTTTTTATTGAGTCTGTAATAATAAAGCACACGTTGTATCTTCATCCAAAGACACACTACTCGCATCTACTTAAGCAGGATGCAACCAACTGTGAGAAATTTACCTAGTTCACAAAACATTGTAGAAATGTTGAGCTACCTCATGCTAAACTAAGTGGTTGCCTTGGACTGTAGTTTGGGTCGATGACCTTAGGGCTTCCCTGCTGCTGTTCCCTGCGGTGCCTTTCCGCTGAATGGAACCAGGCGCCTCTCGTAACCCCATTCACTGATGCCTCCGGTCTCTACGCTCATGGTCCATGGCCTAATTATTGCTCGTGGCCTTGACTTTCTTAGTCTCACTTCCTAACCTCGACCGAAACTCATTTTGAACATTTTTTCCAAGTTAGGATTACTTGTTCAATATCCGAACTATTTAGCCATGTGACACGATGCTACGATACTCGTTATTCAAAGTCACAAATAACAAAAATTTATCCATTTTATTAATTGAATTCGGTTATTAACAATTGATTAACAGGAGATTACACTCGCAAATTATCACAAATCGAAGTGCTATCTCACCTAGCCGTACGACAAAGCACTCTATGGAATACATCTCACAATAAATCGAGGTGAGAGTGATTTCCAAAAATACTCCAAGTCGAATGAAAAATCTCCCAATATGAGAAAATGAATCGATCTGAATGAATCTCAGAATAATTGATACTCGAATAAGCGATAAGTCATCTCTGCGCCTCCAGGCACCTCATTTTATAATAATCATCTTTCCTTCTCAGAGTGTTGAAGACGTATACGCGTTTCATGTCACGTGATTTCAGGAATCAATAATTTTGTTTCGCGTAATCCACGTGGAACACCACGATAGGCTGAAGGTTCGAGACGTATGTTGTGTTCTCAACGAGTCACGACGTTCTTTTTAAAGCAACGTTCGTTGTATTCTCTCGACGACAGGCCGAGACCATGTGGCTACCTCTTGCCAAACTGAGTGGTTTTCGCGCTGCATCTTCTATTGTCCAGTGACAGTTGGGCTACCGCCAAAAGAACTCGTAGTTCTGCGAGTCTGAACTTGCCTCATGACCCTAGGGCTCTCGTACCTCCAACCGTGCCACTCTTTGTTAGACGTACTGCGTCGTCCATCTATTTGTATGTCGTGCCGTCTCTCTTCGATTGCGTTCTCCCTCTTTTCACGTTCTAAATTTTTACGATCTTGTTTGTCGGTTCTGGGTCCCACCTTGAGATGTTCCAGAAACAGCTCCCTTTAACGTTATGTTTCTCCATCCACGCCTTCTGTCCAAACCTTACAAGAGAGACCCCTTGTTAATTTTGGATTGATTTCCCATTGTATCTGTTACGTCTGTTTTTTTCGCTCTGTCTCCTGGTCTCTCTCACGGTCTACTGCGTTTAACCGTGTCTCTTGAATTTCGCCGCTTTGACTCCCATGCTTTTGTTAAATGTTTACAAAGCAGCCTCTGCTTAATTTTGATCACATTCCCAATTATTTTAGTAATTGCGGTTGCGCGACTTACTCCGCGTTACCGCCTCCCTTGAAATAAATGTCTATTATGGTCTTCCCAGCCTTCTGAAGAATTGTGGCCTTTCACGTTCTAAACGGCGGCAACCGCTATTCTGTCGGCGCGCCGCGCGGGCAGTTGTGACGTCGTGCCTACATCGCTTCCGTCAACGGTCTGTTTTTGAAATGTTTCTCGAGTTTCTATCGTCCTACTTTTAATTTAAAAGTAAAGAAAATGTGACAACATAGTGTATATATGTATATGAAGTATATATTGTAATGATAATTACGATAAATTAAAAAGAATTATGTTAAATATTAAGGAAAGTATTAAAATGAACCATTGCGCACCCGAGGAGGTTGGGTTTTTAGAGAAACACAGTTGAAGCACAAAAGAAGCGGTTGGCGGAGTCGAGTGAGCCACCGGTTTAGATATTTATCTGAATACCATCATAAAAATGTCCATCGAGGGGAAGATGTACGCAGTAGATTGATAAAAAGATGAAGACAAAATTACAATAGCATAATGGAAAAATTAACCAGTTATATTCTTGACAGGAACTTAACAAAGACCAGGGTAAGGACGCTTTGGAAATTGGGGGAAAACGGTTCTGGGTAATTTCCAGACAAAACCTAGAATCACGAACACTGCCATAGAAAGGGTAAGTTAAGAAGACAGAGGAACCAATCAGGGGTAGCACGGATTGACATAGCACATGACAGTGATTTTGGCCATCGAAGATATGTACAATACAGATGATTGACGGGACGTAGAACTAACCAGGTGAAGATGGAAAAGAGAGGTAAGGATTGTCGCGTTGGTACATAGCGATATAACAATAATATACAATGTCGCGTTGGTCGTTGCTATGTATATATTTAGCGTTGTCTTTGTCCCAACGTCGGGAGAGGATAGACCCCAGAGGAAATAATTAGAATACTCGCTTGGCAATAGTTAGAGTAATTCTCTATTCAGGTTTTTGGCGTTTGGTTAATAAAACATTGACACATATAAACTATAACAAAGGTTTAATAATTGAATTTGCACATAAGCTCGAAGAGAGCTTATAATTACAAAGTTATAATGATGCTCCCATAAGCAAGTGATTTCAAAGTTATGTTAAATGCCCTTATCGAAGCGAGAGATCAATATATTGCACTAACATGTTCTAAAGACTCGTAAAGACGTTAAGGTCCATTTAGAATGTTCCATATGCTTCCAATTACCGTGAAAACAGACCGTCATCAGAACTGTTGCCGGCTGCGCCCGATGAAGCCGCGCAGGACGCTTCTTGCGTCCCGTCGCCCACACACCCAGTCTCGGGCACGTCACATCGTCTCCAGCGAGTTCCCCATAGAAGAGATGATGATCAAGAAGAAGGAGAAGGAGCTCGGATGGGCGGTCACCAGTTTAAGTAACCGTGAGGGGTGTGCGGGGGGATTGGTATGTAACTTCCCGAAAGCGCAACGAACCCTGGAAACTGCCCTGATAGGGGTGAGGGATTTCATGTGGATATTTGAATGTATTGAGGAGCTCTTCATGGTGGGAGAAGTCATTGAGAAGGGAGTCGTTGCACACGGCTCTACGATAATTTGTGGAGTTGGTAAGGCGTTGTCTTATGCATTTAAATGCAATTAGGAAGAAAGAGGGAGTCATTCGATCGTGTGTCATCTCGGGCTTGACCGCAGAGAAAAATAGGTTATCTGGGAACCTCACCACAGAGACGGGACAAAGAGGGAAAAGTTCTTATCTCTCGCGACTGACGCCACGGCGATCCGTCTGGCGAGTCACGATTAAAATGACACTAACTATTTAAACTATCGATTTAAAGATCCGCTTTGGGAATATAAAATTCTTGCGTAATGTCAGCTTTGCGTAATATTATAAACCTTTGCATAATGTCAGCCCCGTGACAGGGTTTTATTAGAAAATTTCAAAGTGTCAAATAATGAGGGAGACAGAACGTCGCACATTATTAGGGCAATGGAAGACAAGGGCCGCAGTCCTAAGATACAGAGATCCCGAAAAGTGTCGTGGCGACCCCGGAAAAATACGTAGAGTCGTTAAAAAGGGGACCTTGCTATTTGTCTAAGACGAACGTACGTCTCGAGAAATCAACCAATCGAAATTTCTCCGCGTGGAGTTGAAGAAACCTAATTATTGGCCTGCAATAACACGTGACTTAACGAAGGGCGTGATTTTCTTCACCCAATTTCGGGAACTGGAGGGAAAACATTATTTAATGGTAAACGCAAAAGCTTTCAAGATCATATCATTACCATTTTCTATCAACCAGGTTCGGATCGTTATTATCGGAGAGCCTTAGTAGATCAGATCACTCTGCTACATCGAGATGATGATCACAGTTTTTATTACAAAGTTCGCTGGAGTATCCCAATTACGAGTTCAGAGTCAGTTATCTTTTTAATGAGCAGAACGGTGAATTCGATTTATATAATATGATCAACGGATCATTGAGTCATTAGTGGCTCTGGTCTTCGGATGATTCTCGTAGTGTGTGTTCGACTCAATTTACGTCGTTTTATTAAATAGACAAAAAGGCTAAGGACTGTAATTAGACCGTTAAATACCTTCGAGTTGACTGGAGTCAACACTGAATGTTTTTCGAGGGGCGGCGCTAGGCCTTCGGTATCTACCAGCAGCAGGACGGTGAGACAGACAACGAGAAGGTTCTGGGTCATTGATCCCGGAAGAATCCGGTACGCCCACGAGGTTTGGCGACTGGCAGTCCATGTCTAATTGTCATTTATAGTAAGGTAATTTGGCATGACTGCGCCCAGTACCTGGCAGAAGCGATAACCAGAACATAATTAAACGTGTGTTTTGTTACCCAGAATTATCGATAGAATGTAGTATGTGTCGTGACCTGCGTCCAATTCCGCGAGCGGCTACGAAATTGGGGTTGGCCCCAACATTGTTTTAAAGAAGGAAAACGGAAGGGAAGATGATGGTTCGTCCGAGTGAAACTCTGGTTGCGAGAATATGTGTTTTTAATAGTTACTAAGGCAGAACTAGGCGATTCAGTGGAGGAGTGCGTAACTGTGCGGGCGGTGCCATAGCTGAGGGTTAGAGTATGGAGTACTCAGGCCGGGCCGTGGCGTGGAGTCGGTCTGGTTGAACGACACTGACGAGCGATGAACCAGGTGTCCCAAAATGAATAACGAGAATGAGAATGAGAGCGAATCCTCTCTGAACCTTCTATTTATATTAAATGACATCCACGTACGCGACCGCTTGGCCCACTCTCCGCTGTGACACGATAGGCTGTCCTAGATATCACAGTTACGTGTGTGTGCCACTCACGACATATGTAATTGACAATTATGAGAGACAACTTAGCTTTGTTTTGTAAATAAATATGTATCTAGTAATTTAGGATGAAGATAAATATGTTGGGACTAATATTATACCAACATTTTATTGTTAAAAGAAATAGTAGAATTCAAAAACGTGATTTTTAAGTGTTTGTTTGGGGTAATTATGTGCACGAGTAGTGTAGAGCTTTAGTTCTAAATGATAAATGTAGTTAGTTTATTAAAACCTTTTTTATCGAAGCTGTGGATTTTCTTAATGCTTTCGTTTATGTATTTTATGTTTATAAATTGGCAGAACCCCGCCCTTCTTAAATCAGTCCATGAATTTAATTGGGACTTGTAGTGAATACTGAGTGAGCCAGGTAGGTAATAGTTACTACTACACCATTGCAAAATTCAAATTGTTACAGTATATACTGTAAGAATCTAATATTTATTAATAATTATTAATATAAAAACGAGTTTAGAACATGTCCGAAAAGACAAGTTTGGCATTGGACGACTACCGCGAGGGTGAGCGACCGCTGAATAGGGACACCGGTTTTATGGTCTAGGGTGTGAGCGGCCTGCGAATCGGGTGGTCAAAGATGACGCAACGGTTTCGATTGAAAGTGAGATGGGGGAGAGAAAAATTCCTAAGACGCAAGCGTTGGCGTCGTCCAATAAACGCCAACTGAAAAATTATTGAATGCTAGTAACAAAGCTGTGGGATTTTAAAGGACCTGGCCAAAAGAGCACATGTTTGGGGGATGGGGGATGGGGGATGGGGAATGAGGAAGTTTCCCTTTAAAAGTTTAAAGAGAAGAATAGTTCGGCGGTAGATTTTTTGTGGGGCTTTAGGGCTCGCCAACATTCGGCGGTAGACCGCGCAAAACGTGGGTGTGAATACATTTGGCGTACCGGTTGCAAAAAAAAGGGTTTGGTATTTGTTTTTGAGGAGGCAGCGATCACTAGTACCGGCTAGGGACTGGGAGCGTCGCAGATGCGTGAAAAAAAGGTTTCGAAATAATAAAGAATGACTGTTAAAGGTTCGAGAACTTTCTAAATTTACTGTGTTGTTATTCTCAAAAAGCGTTAGATTCAAAATTATGGAAAATTCGGTTGAGCTAGATAGAACCGTTGAAGTGGGAAACTTTCAATGAGAGAAACGTTCCGATTGTTTAGAAACATGTACTTGTCGTTGTAAGTTCAACCAATCGTGATAACTACGAATGGAGGGGGAATTTGTTGTTACTCGTGAAAAATAGTAACATGAGTTTCGAAAATTGTGTCACGTGACTTAACTTCGGGTGAACCGAGTGGGAGATGAGGTGATAAAATACGACGCCGAGAGGCTCTCACTCATTCGCGACAGATTCTAGAGTTTATTTCATTCGGAGATTCTGAGTTTCATTGCGATTCATTCTGAGATTTCGAGATTTTGATTCTGAGTTTCATTTCTGAGATTCCGAGATTCTGAGTTCATTACGAGCCATTTCGACAGTGCGAGACGAAGTCGTACGTTCTGAGATTTTTTCTCAAGTATTTTGAGAGACTTTTATCTGATGTCGAGATTCGATGAGCCCGAGACCATGTCTCGATTCTTGATCGTAAAGTGTCGGATAAGTTAGTTTTGATTACTAACTTAATTGCTGTTTAAAATACGCAGAACTTGCAAAGACTGAACTTAACTGATGTTTCCTGAAAACAAGTCGGAGAATCAATTGCTTATGTTTTGAAACGTGCCGCGATCGCCGAGACTATGGAAATCGCGTTACGACCACGTGAATGAACCTTCGCTTTGAATGAACAATACGGTGGCGGTGAATCCGAACGAGGGGGTCCATGGATGGCATCACAGCTTCCGTCCTAAGCAGGCTGTTGACGCTGGGAGGGCTACAGCTGGTATGAAGGGAGGAGGCACTCCATCGAGCTGACCAGGGACCAGGGCATTCCAATCTTCTCATATGCTTAGATTGATCTGGTCATCAAATAACAAGGTAACCTGTGGACGATGGTGCTCCCAGTAGCAAATGTATTAAGTGGCAGCGACTATAAAGAGAAGTGCGACGAAGGACAAAATGTAACCAGGGTGAGAGTTTGCGGGTGCAGTTTCTGAGTGACGCACTATTTTCGGAAAACAAGGTAATAAAAATTGTGAAATTTGAAGAGGGTATAATTCAAAGCGGAAGGCGGCACGCGGCATAGACACAAAGGCGACGCAGTACCATTAACTAGAGAAGACGCTTCCGAAAGATCGGATTGTCTCAAGAAAAATGTGGGCGTGTTCCGATGCGCCCAAATAAAGAATTTCTTTTGGCGGTTTGCAAATAACTTATTACAAAGGCAAAGCCACGCGGGAACGAAGCCATAAACTGCGTGAGAACTCCTCTAGAAGCAAAGGGCCACATGTTTTTCGGCCTGGCATCTTAGAAACAAAAAACGAATTTGTTGTTTAAAATAAGTCGACGTGATTCGTCTAAAAGTTGAACTACGTCACGAACTGATGACCAGTTACAAAGACTATACGGGGAGTGTGTGACACTATCATTGGCTCCTAAGATCACGTGAGTGAGGCGAGGGCGTCAACTATTTTCCAAATTTTGAGACATGAGAAGGGATTTGGCCTATAAATTAGTGTGCGCGACGGCGCAAAGAGTAGATCACCATTATTGTCATTCTTCTTCTTCTAATGTCAGATTGACAGATATTACTTGAGATTTGAGTTTCAGAGATTTGATAACTTATTGTTCGAGATTATTATGATTATTCGTGAGTTTACTTGCGAGTCGAACTTCGAGATTGTGTTGCTTCACTTGATATTTTAGTGAGTTAACTTATGCTTAGTTCGCGTACTTGTTAATTAACATCCTAAGTTTCCTGGAACATTCCAAAACTTAGAACTTTTTTGAAAGCATTCTCAGTTATCATACTCTCACATCGATTATTTATTAGTGCCGCCGAGTGCGAACTCAATTAGTAGCTATTCGAGGCCGAGTACTGGTTAATTTTTTCGGGAAAAGTTTTCAATAATCGGAGGGGCGAGGATGCGGAAGTGACGGCCCCGAGTTGTCATCGGGCGAGCTGATTGGATCGAGGTGACTGGCCACGTTTTATGAGTGGGTTCATTTAGCTGGAACGTGTCACCTGAAGCCATGAGCAAGATGTCGCAGGATCAATAAGCCAGACTTCCGCTAGAAGGTGACTTTTCAGTTTCGATCGAGGCAGTCTCCAGGTACCATTGTATGGCACTCAAGGTAACTTTACATCGTTAGTTGAAGCTAGCGTAGACAAGTGGCGAGGCAGTGCAATTAAGCGTGTGCTTCAGTGAGAAAAACTGGCGAGTAATGACGATCATGTCTCCTACTCTTGCGCAGTACTCATTAACCTTGTTTATTAATTTAATTGTGTAAAGTTACGATAGGAAATTATAATGTGGTAAAGACTGTTGGTTTCCTACATTCATGTATTTAATTATGTCAAGAACGTGTGAATTTTGGGGGAGAATTTGGGGAATATTATTTCCATCACATGTAGTGTAGAATTATTATTAATGTAGTGTTGAGTGAAATAAAACCGTATTATGTGCTGCGCGTCTCCTAGACCGAAAACAGTGTGTTACTTGCAAATAAATGGGCACGAACCTTGCCTAGTATTTTTTCCTTGTAGCGATAGTATTACTCCTACTCTACTTTGATTATTTAGATAATTAATTAACAATATGGCGCATTAACGTGAGGGTTAATTTCATGTAGTACCCTATTCTTTATTTACTGTTATTAATTAACTATGTTTAATTATTGTTTGGCATCACAAGGTGATGATTGGTATTAACCACTACTTTGTTCAATTTATTCTTAATTAAGTGTTTTGTTACAATATATAACACAACGAAATGATATCGTTTTGTTACAATATATGACACAACGATATAACACATGCTACGGTAAGTCGGTGTAGTGAGTAACACTCAACTTACAACTTCGACTCGCTCGTTCAGCACCATACGTGTTCTTTTTTACACGGCTGGGTTCGGCCCATTTATAATAGTGAAAAATACGTACTCATGTTCCTTATGAAAGGAAAACGCCATTTAAGTACATATAGTTTAATTATATTTATATTAACAGGTACACATTCTTATTTCCTAACATATCAGTCATACAGTCCACAAAATCACAAAGTCCTTACATAACGAATTTGAATTACTCTGTTGGACAAATTAAATCCGGGTAGCTTAATTGGTCTATCCATGAAGGTTTACAATAAATTAACTAGAGAGTACCGATGATTAAAGTTCATCTTCTTCACCGTATTGTTTAAGTAATATCGTTTGTTTACAAAAGTTCCGGGCTAGGGCAATAAGCCGTGCGTTCGTTGCACTGTTGTTCTCGCAGACAAACAACACGAGATCACTGGGTGCAGCCAGCTGTTTTTTATCTATGTCATGCGCCGTCTTTCCAAAATGTTATGGTAGTAGGCCAGTGTGCCAGTCCCACAACCAGGTCATTCATGGAAGCTGTCTACCCCCACGCTGTCGCCCAGTTCAACTCCAGAGGCCAGTGACCGTCCTTGCCACCTTCCAAGTTCCATTTCCTCGTTCCTTTCCAAAAATCAGCCGAATGATGACGCCGTAATTGATGGCGTATTGAGAGTTCATAAGCGCTTCACTTTAGACAATGAATTGTATTTTCATGGCCGAGTAGTTAATTACAATTCCGCACGAACTTTCACCCGTATCAATCAACGGACATTGCTCGCAAAAATTTGGTTGCCGAAACTGATTAACTGATCAAACTTTCGATGTTACTATTGAAACTCGAAGTTTGAGTGAAATTACAATGTTAAAAATCTCCAAAAGGCATAATGATATGCTCGTAATCTCATTGTAGTAGTGATAGTGAAAATTCTCGTAATGATCACGTATAAATTCTCGGAGTGATGATGAATTTCTCGAAGTGATGATTCTCGTAGTGAAGAAATCGGAGTGTCTCCGCTCGTCGTTAAGTAGTAGAATCCCCAATGTGTCACTCCGAAGCTTGCGATCACACTTCTCCCTCCGTGTCGTCATGTGATCTTTCTTATTCTATCAAGCTTAAATATTATTCCACGTGGTGCGCGATGATTTGCGGGTTTTGCTGTGATGTATTGTTCTCCACGAGCCAATCGTCAGGCTAGATATTTGTAATTTTCCTTTGTTTCGGAATTGCGTTCTTCCACTAATATCCCTTCGGTGATATTAGCCAGACTCATATCCTCATCTGTTATCGGGCGACGTTTAATTTTGACAGCCTTTTGAATTTAGTGTGCCCGACTCATACGTTTGACACTTTTTTTATTCTAGACACTACGACGATTCCTACGCAGCCGTCTTGCCATTCGGTGCCTCTGCTCTTCGTTACTCATTTCAATTGACGTTTTTTCGTGGCGTCCCTAGGCCAATCTTAATTTTCCCCTCCGTCTGTGAACCTCCAACGTTCATCAGCTCGCCCCCACGGGCTTCACAAAAGACCTCTACCGTCCTCTGATAACTTTCCATGTTTTCTTTCTCTATAACTGCAAAAATGCAGCCGAATCTGTCACCGATACTGGCCCGAACTTCTTTTCAAAATCTTAAGTAGCTTTTCGTCCGTTTTAATTTAGATTTTAACGATGCTTCTGGCTTTTTATTTAATTTCCCTTTCTTCCTCCAGCCCTCGCAAAAATATCGCGTAGCACGATGGCGCGGTTAACTAGACGTGTTTATGACTTTCCCTTCGAACAAGGAAAAAGCCTCGACCCTCCGGTGCAGTCTCGTCTCCTCCTCTAACGTCCTTCGCAACGAGTCGCGCAGCATGTTCCGCTCGTTCTCAAAACCTTTGATTATATTGAAATAATAAAGAATAAATCGAATAAAACTATATATATA
>NNCF01126100.1:31565-48464 GCA_002313205.1 Laupala kohalensis | reverse complement strand
ACTTCCTTACGAAAGGAAAACGCAACTCAAGTGAAATTGTTTTAATTATTTATTCTAACAAAATTATACATTTATCTTACCCACTAACATTTCATCTGCTAGGACTTCCTCAATATATACCATTTAAATTTTCCCCCAAAATCACAATTACTTTACATAATACTTGATTATCCTCTTAAGGAAATTATAATGCGGGCTACACAACTGTTCCAATCAACGGTCAATTAATGTTATACAATTAAGAGTATGGTTTTTCCATGATCAATGCCTATCTTCAATGACCTTATTAATTAACGTTTTTGATTGCCACAAGAGTCTATGGCGAATAACACAAACTGATAGTTCGATTCACTGAGTCTTCTCGCAGCGAATAGTAAGGAAAATACTGGACGCAGCCAGTCAGTCAATGCCTTAACAATAATACTTCAAGACGGACCATCAATTGCCAAAACGAAGTGGTGTGAGGTCAGCAGGCCCCATCTCAGACCATACCATTCATGGCTACCGCTACACCTGTACAGTTCTCCCATTCATCAGAGTCAGAGGTTGACAACCCTACGCGCAGCATAAAAGAACGCCATGCACTTCGTTCCTTCCGTTCCAATTAACGAAGACACAATACTTGATGGCATTTATCAAAGTTGATATGATCTGCTGTGATCTACTGATGTGATGTTCCGGACGATCTTTCCTCCCCGACGTGTGTTGTCTCTTAATAAAGTAACTTCACCCCCACTCGGCGCCCGGAAGTTTGAGATAACGCTCCTCCCTTTCTTACGTCTTGTTCGTGTTCACCAATAATGCCTTTTTTTCACTTTACGTGAAGTACATGTGTGTGGTTGCCCTCATGTGACATATGTTCACAACTTTTCAATCGGATTTATATGGTTTTTTCCTTGTCTCTGAACTTAGTGTTTTCCCACTAGTTTGCTTTCTGCGGCACCTGCCAGGTTCGCAACCCTAATCTTTTCTCGAGATGGTATTTAATTTTGACAGCCCTTTTCTATTCTCCTCGTTCTCGCCCACGACACTTTACTCCGGCGTGTCTGATGCATATCTTTGACTCTCCTTAATTTTCTAAACCGTACGACTCTTCCTTCGCAGTTGTTTATGGCCCTACATTGCTTCTGCACTTCGTCACTCAGTTTCTATTGCATCCCCGGAAGCTTTTTGGTTCGCCAATCAAACCTCGATTCTCCACCCCTCCAAATGATTTTTGAAGGAGGAGCACGATTGCAAGTTTCGGGGTGATAGAGTGGGGACTTGTTTACAAATTAAGGAGCGGAGACGCTCCAAAGGGCATTCTAGCGATCACTTCTGCAGTCATTCTGGCATTAGATCATTCTAGCATTTTTCGACGAGTCTATTAATATTTATTGTGTTTTATAGTAACCACGACTTTAACTTCACGGACATTTCATTATATTCCTTAAACTTCAACCTTGGAATTTTCATTCCGAGTACGAGTCGGAATCAACTATTAACTGTTGAACAGCTAATTAGCTACGGTACTTAAACTTTGCGAGCAGTGTTCGTTACTTAGTACGAGTACATGTTAGCACGAAATTTATTATGAAGTAATTCGCTCGTGGTGTTTCGATTCTTTCGCTAAGTAGGACGCAATTGAACTTTCACTACACTGAACAATTACAGCGTCAGTGGCCTCCTGATTTCTTTGGTGGAAAGATGGAAATGGAGCCCGGGCGACTACAAAGGCGGTCAAATTGGTGACATAATTACGTTAACCAGGTCTAAATTGTAATGGTGTAACGACTGGTGTTACAAAGTGTTGTTAACTGAAGTATTCCCAGTTCACCATTCGTTTCGTTACAATTGGCGCATCCACCGTGTGGATCACTCGAAAAGACGTGATATGCGAGACACACAATGCTATAAATAAATTGGTTTAATTATAAGTTTTTTTTGTATTTAGTTTTTAAGAAGTGATTTTTGTAAAATTAAGATGGCCGATCAGTCCAAATGTTGTGGGAAGTGGAGGATGTGGAGAAATTAGCCCAATTTGGGGGAGTGGATTTCTTGACGACAGCACAAGAGATGAATTAGATAGTAGTTCTGAGAGGGAAGGAGAGGCAATAGCAGGGGAAAAAGAAGATCCAGTGATGAAAGCGAGGGGGAAAATCCGGAAAGTAGGGTAGATCCGGGAGAACAAAGAAAGAAAGAGGGGGAGCAAAAAGTAACGTTAGACGTAGTGACGTTTTTTACGGCAAATGAACAATAAATTGAAAAAATCTCAACGAGACATGATGGCCTAAAGCAAAGCCGATTTAGATGCTTAATTTATGACGCTCAAAGTCGACTCAGATGCTAACTTTTAAAATTTGAACGATAAATTTGATACTAGATTTGAAAAATTGGAAGTATACGCGGAAGCGCGACAGACAACGTTTAACAATAAATTTGAAGAAATAAGGACAGAAATGAAAGAGAAATTATATTTTGAAGGTAAATTTAATCAACATTTGGCGAGAATGGACAATTTGGATATTAAAATGGAGTCAAAAATTGAAGAAATGAAAAATAAAATATTAAAGTATTAGCAGATTACTTAGAGGAAAAACACGAACTGGCCATGAATGAAATTTTGGAAATCAGAGAATTCGCGGGAAAATCGAATGAAAGACTTGCCACCGGTATCAGAACAGACATTTCGGAAACTGAGTATTAATGAAAGCAATTTTATGAAACTCCAAGAAAGCGTACCGGAACAATTAACTGATCAAGCTGAGATTGTTGAAAGAAAAATTAACTCGGTAGAAAATTAAGTCATTAGTTCAAAAGGAAATCAGGGTTTTTGGAAATGAACAGAAAGATAAAGTCGAAAACATCGAGCAAAAACTCGACGGTGTTCAGATCTGAGCCAATCAAGCAGAAAGAAAATCTTGATAGAATAGAGGCATTTAAAGACGTCACTCTGAAGGAGTTGAATGAAAAATTGAAAAAATTACAGGAAAGGACCAGTGGACCTATGATCGTACAGTCGGTAGTAAAGCCACTGGACACTGATATAAAATTCGATGGGCAGGTAGATTATATCCGCCTAGGTATCTGGAGCTGTTAAAGTACTTTTATGAAATGCACCCTATGACAGAAACAAACAAAATTAATGTCATTAAGCACTAGTTACGAGGTAGGGCCGCGTACTGATTCGAGACATGCGGGGATGAGATCGATACATTTCGTAAATTCGAGGAAATATTGATTGAAGGATACTGGTCGACGCAACGAGGTGCGCCTAATGAATGGAAAATTTGATCCACGAGTAAACAGGTCGCTACAAATCTACGTTGTGGAAGCTATGGCGGACTGGAGAAGGAGGGGGGGGGAGTCGTGAATGACGGAGCGCGAATTAATCGAAATAATCCACTTGTTATTATCTCCGCGGATTGACGATTTATTAGCGGCCGCTAATGCCGAGACATTAGGAGGAATGATTCAGAAATTAGGAATATTCGACGCAACAGCTGAGAGGGACAAAGTGTGGGCGGGCCAAGGCCGCAGCCGACTGGAAGTGAAAGGGGCCGGAAAGAAATGGCAATGCGCCCCGAGACGGGGGCGGCGACCGAAGAGGGTGGAACGGTAGCGACAGGGGACCGCCGGGCCCGACGGAGGGCGCAAGGTCAGCGACCGCGCGGCTTCGAGCAGCGAGGCACCGAGTATCGGCAGAGGAATGAGACACGTGAGCATGGCGGGAACCAGGGACCTCCACCACGTCGGAGAAACTGAATGAAAATGCCTGGCACGACGGAACGGTGCATAGTTCAAGATTGCCCATTGTTACCAAAGTTGTTTTAGAGTCGGAATTACTGGAAGGAGACGAGGGCGGCGAGGTCAATAAAGAAACTAGAACATGCCCCGTAATTAAAGGAAGTTACATGGGAAAAGTATATGTGTTAATTGACACGGGTGCCGAAGTGAGTGCGATCAACGCAATGTTTTCCAAAATTTATTAAAATTAAATCCTCAGATTTCAGTCCTACCAGTAATCCGAATGAATATTGTAACAGCGACAAAGGGAAAGTCTGCTATAGTAAATAAGCAAGTATTATTAGAACTTTAGATATGAGATAAGATGTACGAAATAGTTTGTTTAATAGTTAAAAATTTAGTATAGCTGATTATATGCGGATGTGATTTCATTTTCGAGAATAAGATGTCTGTAGGGACACATTCCTACATATACTTGATACATACCTAATATGTATTGATGAATCTCCCCCATGTAACACATTACATGAAGCCGAAAACTACGACGATGCGCCATGTTGTTTATACTGGTCTCTCTGACGATCGTCAAACATCCAAGCCAGCATCAGCATACGACGCCAAAGAATCCTAATATTGTAAATAGTGGAAGACTCCTTGATACACACGCGTGCCGCGTGCAACGAAGACGCCCCTCGTTTATCTCTATATGGACGAGCCTCGCTCTAGTATTACGTCGTCACGCTCGTCGCTTGTCTTTGTTTAGCTTATAGCTAAAGGCAACGAAGAAATCATTCTGCTGAGAAATCTAGAGGTGTTCACATCGCTATCCGATAAGCTCTCACGAGAAGCTCAGCCCATCAGAAATAATTTCTATCTTCGAAACCTGTGACTGAAATATTCTCCGATCTCAGAAATAATTTCTAAGTCGAAATTCGTGACCGAAAGATTTCACACATAAAGTGCTAAAGAAATTCTATCTTCGAAACCTGTGACTGAAATATTCTCCGACCTCAGAAATTCTTCTATGTTGTAACCGATGACAGAACGATTTCACACATCAAGTGCCGAATAATTTCTATCTTCGAAATTTGTGATTGAAAATATTTCAAGCATCGTCACGAAGCGTCATCTCGCGGTCAGTCCTGGGACCCGCTCAGAGACACGAAGATAACTGCAACCGGAGGCGCCACCACGCACCGGAACATTGCCATTCGTCGACAAGTTACGACCTACCAGCGGTGCCATCTAACGACGAAGACAACTTCAACCGGAGGCGCCATCACGCAACCGAACATTGCACTTCGTCGACTAGCTACAACCTGACACCACCAGCGGTGCCATCTAACGACGAAGAAGGAAACTACTTACATTCGACCACCGACTAAACTGAAGCGTGAGTTACGAAAACGAGGCACAAATTCACATTGAACTTTCAACGCCTGTCGTTCGTCGTCTCGTGCTATCTGTTGTTTACTCTACGATGAATTTGTTTACATAATAAACCTCGTTCTAATTGAATCTACCTTTGAGTATTTATTTTGGAGAGGAGGAAATCTTACTGCGAAGCAAGCCTATATGCAGAGGCTTGCGAAGCAATAAAAAATCTTCCCCGACAAAAATGTCTATTAGTTTAAGAAATAATATAATTTGTGTTATAAAGGAAACATGCTGTGTTTGGGAGGATCTGTTGAAGACAATAGCGATGTCTTTGATAATCAACTGATTAATAATCTGAATATTGAAATGAGCCCGAAAATGATGGTAGACGAATTTAAGGAAATAACAGAAGGACAAAAATTGCTTTGAAGCGCGTATTAGAGGATAATTGGCAGGTTTTTGAACCTAATTCAGAACCAATCAAAAATTTCGAATTTGAAATAAATGTCACGGATGAATAAATGTCCATTTAAGAGATAGGTGTACAAAGTCCGGTCGCTTCCCGGAATCAAGTTCAGGAAAGTCTAAACAAACTAGTTCATGAGGAAGTGATCATAAAACAAAGTTCACCATTTTAAACCAAATAGTTGTTTTTAAAAAGAATAAAGAGGTTAGAATTTTTTCTTGACACCAGGGAGATTAACGCCAGGTTCATTTCTGACCGCGAAGCGCCCATTAAAATCGACCAAACCCTTATAAGGTTTAAAGGGACTAAATTTTTTTCAATAGTAGATTTCTGGTCTTCATATCGCCAAATGAAAATTAAGAACGAGCACAGAGCGTTTTTATTTGACTAATTAAATGGTTAGACAGGATTTTAGGAAATAAATTGGAAAACCACATTACTAAGTATGTTGATGACTTTTTAATCCACACTAAAGATTTTGAAACGCACTTAGATATTCTGGACCAACTATTCAAAATTTTGTGTTAAATTTAGAAAAGCCGAAATTTTGTACTAAAGAATTTCAATTTTTTAGGGTATACACTGAATACTTCCGGAATCCAAATTTTACAAGAAACACTACAAGAAATTAACAAAATACCAGCGCCAAGGAACTGTAGACAGCTTAGGGGTTTCATTGGAGTTGTATCATATTACAGACGCTTTTACAAAGGGTTTGTGGTAGCGATGAGTCCAGTGTTCAATCTTTTGAAAAAGAACCAAAGATGGAAATGGAGGAAGAGGAAAATACTGCGTTCAATAATGTTAAAGCAGTTTTTGCCAAGACCATTTCATTATCTCATCCGGACTTCGGAAAAATGTTTATTCTTCAAACTGATGCGAGTTTTTACGGAGTGGACGCGACCTTGCTTCAGTTTGAGGAAGGGACGGGAAGATAATAGCGATAGCTAGTCAGACATTCAACAAAAGCGAATGTAAAATTAGCGTTACGCTCAAAGAAACAATGGCTATAGTATTTGGAATACAAAAATAGCGAGAATACCTCATGGGAAGCTATTTTAAGGTACGCATTGATCATAAAGCCGTCATTTTCTTAAAACATGCTCATATCCATAATGATAAGTTGCTGCGGTATGTGCAGTGGATACAAAAATTAAATTTCGATATAGAGCACAAGGCAGGCAAAGCCAATATAATTCCTGATTATCTCAGTAGGAATGGTGACGCGAGGGAAAGAACGGAGAAAAGAAACAAGTTCTGGATATCCTAGATGGTGATCGTGGTGAAGGCCGAGGCGGGCGCCGCGAGAGCACTGTGTGCGTACGTGGGAGCGGTCGGCGAGGAACCGGGGATCAGGCCGAGGGACTTGTTTCCACGGGTAGTGAAACTTTCTGCGCTAAACGTACATGTCGGAGAAATTCTGTTAATTAATAATGACTATTAGTGGTAGAAGCGTGACCCACAAATAAATAGGATGATACTATTTAAAGAGGGGATTATGGCTGAGGAAGATGAGTGGTACGCTTGTTGTAATAGAACACAAGACAAATACGTGTTTAAAACAGATACGTATATGCATGAAATGGAGAGACGAGCGAGCAGGAACTAAAATATGGATTTCGAAGGAACTACGCAAGAAACTGATTATTCATTTACACGAAAAATACGGGCATTTCGGTTCAGCTAAAGTTACCAAATTAAAAAAGATGTAGAGTATTGAGGTGATACGAACAAAGAAGCCAGAAAAGTAATTGCATGTTGCGAGTTGTGTCGAAAATCTAAATTTCCAAGGCGATATGCAGAACATTATTCCACGGAACAGAAATGTAATGTTAAGTGTAGATTTATATGGTCCGTTGCCAAGGACAAGGAAGGGGATTTTTGTGGTTGTCGAAATCTTTTCAAAATACGTCAAAATTTATCCAATTGTAAAACCCCTGTCACTAGCCTGTTTGAGGTTTATGAAAAATTATGTAGAAAAATGTGGAGTGGCTGAATTTGTCTTAAGTGATAACAGCAGTCAATTTCGAAGCGATGGCTGGGTAGAGGGGATTAAAGAAATGGGCATGCGAACAGTCTTCTCTAGTATTCGGTCGCCGCAATCTAACCCTACAGAGAGAATCATGAGAACTTATTGTCATGATAGCCATACAGTCTGGATTGACCTGATACCCAATATCAATGAATGGCTCAACAAAGTACCTCATGAAAGCACGGGAAAGTCATCTTCTACGAAATTCAGTGGGGAGGAAGCCGCTAAAGGATTTTCCCGATCTCTCCTCCATTTTAAATCAAGACCGAGTGGGGAGGGGGAGCCAGAACGGTTGCGGGTAGTAAAAAGAAATTTAGAAATAGCGGGACGAAGGCGACGACAATTTTATAAATCAAAGTCTTACCAGTTCCTTGAAGGACAGGAGGTATTGTTAAGTGTCCCGAAGCTTTCAATTTTGAAAGAAAAAAATTTACCACAATTTTTTCTATTATATGAAGGCCCGTTCCCCATCATTAGAATTCCAAATTTAAATGTCGTCGAATTAAAGGACCAGGTAGGAATTATATAGGGCCAGTATAATTTCAGAAGCTTGAAACCGTTCTACAGGGGTAAGGATTAGAAGTTATTTTGAAATGTATTCGGGAGACAGTAAAAACAAGGAAGACTGTTGCGCCTAGTTGCGTAGATTGGGGCAGCTAGAATGGAATAAATTAAATTCGATGCGATTAGAGATAGCAATTAGAGATCCAAAATAAATAGAAGTTAAGAAGGCCATTTTGGTCGGAGACAGTGAGACAGGAAGGCTGTCACGTTAGTTGCGTGGATGGGGCAGGACGAGATAAGGAAGAAATACCTCATGCAATTAGTTGATAAAGAAGCTAATTAGTAAGAATAATCAATAGTAATTAGGAAAGGTTCTGTGAGCCGGAAGCTATGAAATATCGGAGATAGGTACGTCCGTTCGCTTGGTTTCGGGCGAAATGGATTGAGTGTATATTACTCAAGAATGTAGGTTAATTAATAAATAAGAATAAAAATTTATTGTGAAATGATGAACCTCAGGCTTTTAAATTAACTAGTTCCTAGGAATGTAATAAACATCTCTTGTGATATGATTCAATTATATTAATTAGGACTATTAAAAGCGCAAAGTTGAAAAATGCCGATGAAAAATAAATAAATAATCAATTCTCTTGTATTATATTATTAGAAGTGATTAGAATAAGTGATAAACGGATGGGCGTTTGATATACGGAAAAGATACCAAAATGGAATGTAACCACGAGAGGCCCGTGTTTAGCTGTCATTGAACTCAAAGTAGTAGGAGACAGGGTGAATGGAGGCTAAGTGAATGAGATTAGAAGGGGGCGACGTCCAGAGGTGAGGAAGGGGCTCATACTAGACAAGGTCGAATGGTAACAATGGATTGTTCAAAACAATAGACCGGAAGTGACTAGAGAGAGATAGGAGACTAAAAGGGAAGGAAGGCTATGAGAAACGAAGTATGTCACTGATAAGACTTGAATAAAAATTAAGGATAGAAAAATAATGAGGGTGAATAAATTTATTGTAGGAAGAATTTTTCACTAATGTATTTGAAGTCAGTTGGGAAAAGGTTCGTAAAAATTGAAGAATTGAAAGGGACAAAAATATAATGATAAAGAATGAAGCCGTTTTTTGAAGCAAAAAGAGGACAAAAATGAATAATTCAAGGTAATTAATGAAAATAAGTCAAAATTGAGGTAATTCCAGAGGGAGCTGAAATAGTATCAATAATGGTAGTCTCAAGAAGAAAATTAAAAAAAAAGAAATGTATGAACGAGAACAATGATTGTATGCTATGGAGAAGGCGGAAGGTAAATCGAGTGTTAGTGGTAATTTGTGTTTAATTAATTAATAGTAATCAACGCCCGAGGGAGATAGAAGTGAAGTCGCCGTGAAAAGTTAAGTCATCGTTGTATAGGTTGGCGCACCCATGTACTAAAGAGGAATCGTTCGGATAGTGGCCCACTATGTTTTTAAAGTAATTGAGGTTGTAGTCTGAAAATACCCCACGTGAATTGAGTAAAGAAGACGTCTACGTAATTTTCCACTACTATTTAGCATCAAAGAGAGGTAGAATTGGTGTTGATGAGTACAAGTGTCATTAAAGTAATTAATTTGATATCACTTAGAGGAACAAGTGTGTCGAAAGTTCGGTTGGAGAGCGTAACGAATGCAATTATTAAACTAAGTGAAGGAAAAATAGATCAAGTAAATATTTGAATGAAAGGATTAAAAATCGAGTATAGGAAACTCAAATTGGGAAGAAATGATTGTTAATTAAGCGTTGAAGTTTTAAATAAAATTAATAGATGAATGAATTCGGTTAAGAACAGACGATGAGAAGAAAGTCGGGAGACTACGAGGACAGGGATCTAGGTAACTGGAGCAGAGGCTTCATTACTAAGGATTATTGTTTTGTCATCATAAAGAAATTTATTTGCACATTTTTGGTAAACTCAAAAAGTTGAAGAAATTTCTCAAACATTTGTAAGGAATGATTAATTCTTTACTTCTAATTAAATTTATTTTCATAACTTGAAAAGTATAAACGTTTCGAGAGTGAGCGGAGTCCTACCGCAACCGATGACGTAGGGGAAGGGGGAGAGACGCTACATCACCGTGAGAGTCGGGGTCTTACTTTGTTCGGACAGGAGGTTAAAAATATACCAAGTGAAGTGTGCCAGCTTCCTACGCGTTATATTTGCAAGAAGCAGAAGGGAATGTTAAACAAATGACAAGTGGGATCGTTAAAAGTTAAACTAAAAAGACATGGAAAATTTCTTGATACTTTTGGAAGGAAGGAAGATCAGGATCGATGACAGATTTGAAGACGGGTGCGCAGTTATAGTCAGAAGACACGGAAAGTCAATAGAAGGGGGACAAAGGTCTTTTGTGAGCCAATGAACGACAAAAAGTCCCAAGCAAAGGGAACAATTAAATTGAGCGAGCGAGGTCACAAGCTCTTAGAAATGTCATTAAGGATGAGCGACGAAAAAGAGCAGGCGAGGCGACTGCGGAGAAAGCGTCGTAGAGCGAGAAATGAAGTGTTTAAGAAATGGGTTTGACAACAACAAAATCTGAAAACTGTCAAAATTAAATGTCACGTGAAACGGTTGAAACCTCGAAAACGGTTGAAATCCATGAGACGTTCGAAACGATCAAGACATTATACTATCACCGTTGGTTGCATGACACACATTAAAATTACATTGAATTACATACGCTACGCATATATTAATTCTGATAATAAAATATTCTGGATGTGAATTTACTGGGGCTTAACAGGAACATGCATTCTTAATGCAGGCATAAACTTGAGATTCCCAAACATGTTAAAAATAAAAATGACTCATTAAAAAAAATTGTCCAAAGGAAGTATCGTGTACACAAAGATTCCCTTAGTTTCCGTAACATCTCATCCATGGACAGCAGGTGACTAAGCTGCGACGGCCACGACGTCTGACTCCATGACAATAAGGTACACAAGGACTTACGGAAATTATGCGTAATTCCTCTCACTAATAAATAATGTCTGACCAATCATGGGCTGGGACATGATAAGCACGAATAAAAAAAATTAAGAAATTGCGATATTCTCACAACAATGAGACATGTTAAAAATAAAAATTTCCCAAACATGTAAAAATAAAAATGACTCATTAAAAAAATCTAAAATGATAGTTGTTAACTGGGTATATATAACCATAACAAAATAAATGATGGACACTAGCTCAAAGAAGTGTCCGTTCAGAAGTGGGAATGTCTATGAAACAAGATACGTAATGGAAGGTAAGCTATAAAAGTAAAACTTGTGTGGGAGTGAATTGTCAACCCTAACTATAACAATGGTAACTGGTGTTTGGGGACGTTGAATCAGACCAATACAAGATACCGGCATACAAGGTGCAGTGTGAAAACGCAGAAGCCCACACACGGCAAATTGCAGAAGTAAACCAGAGAAGCCTTCCAAGTGACTGGTGACAGCTGATCAGGTCGTGACCACAGGTGGTAAGGAAGCAAGGGCGATCATAGAAAGGAGAATGATCAGTTCGCTTCGATGCGTAGCGGAGTTGGTCGATGTCAATAGAGAGCCAGGTCCAATTTGATTTTCAGTTCACTCATCATTTGTTGACTTTACCTCTCAGAGTCTGCCAGGACGCGAAAGAGAAAGACGTTGATACAAACAGAAAAATAATGAACAATTTATACTAATGATAACGCGTCGACGAATGAGTGATTATGACATTCTCGCATAAGCAGCAGTACTCTATTTTTTCTGATATTCCAGCAGGAATGAAGGTAAAGAAATTTACTTTCATGGAGTAACTAACCTACATAAACTATTGACGAAGTTAAGGGATGTTGATATTCTACAATTTCCCTAATTTAAGGAAATTTTAATTACCCAGAATTTACTAAAATGACAATTTTAAGAGTGATCATATTTGACTCAGAAGTCCTCCTGCCTTCGGAGAGCATTTTTACCATTTCAGAAATGTCAAATTGTTTAGTCCTAGGGAGGTAATATATTTCTGGATTTGATCAAAGATGCAATAAGCAAATGAGTAATGTAGAAATCCTTTATTCAGTTAACGACTGTTTCATAACAAAAAAAAAAGATATTGAGACCCATCACTTTAGAGCTTGTATTGGATGACAAGATAGAATTGAAGTGAAAGATGTTATTTGATATCATGCAGAGTGAAGTGATTTTGCAAATTTAAGCTATTTTATTTCAGATTTAAATGAGTTCTCTTCCCAATAGTACTACATTGTACATGGACTGTTGACTTTAAGTTAAAGGAGCTTAATGGTCGAATCACCTTACCTTAAGGGTATTTTAGATGATACAGAAATTGATAGTCTCAGTTCTAAAAGTGATCATATATGACTGGAAGCCCGTCTGACTACGAGCACTTTTGTCTATTGCAGAATTGGCTATTTAATCAGTCCTGGGGAGATATATGTAAAGTAATTCTTATTCTTTCAGTAACAAGCAAACACTTGAAATGGCATGTATACACATTTTCTTTGAAGTTTTAACTTGTATCGTGCAGATTAACTCACTTTGGTCTGTAAAAGTCTTGACAACCTTAGACACCGGAGAGTCTTTGAAAATGACTACGTCATTTTCCGTTAAGGATTTTGATACTGTTCGCCACTTCGATCCATTTTGGAGCACTGACAAATAATCAGCTGACCAACGTTTCCACAAATTACTTAAATGGTATTTTAGAGCCATATATCTTTGCATAGGATTAATACATTTGTGGTCGTCTTGGGTGAAGGGTACATTTTTTAGAGGATGGCCTGTTGTCAGGTGCTGTAGGGTTATAACCTCCACATCAACGTCATTTGTAGGCCGGGTGAATCAGGGACGTAAATTTAAACAAGGTTCAATTGTGGATAACAAGTTACGCAATTCTAGGAAGGATATCACATTTTGCCCTAAGGTCCGCCTCAAATGATATTTCAAGGATTTGGTAGTTGCTTCGACCAGACTGTTTCTATGATGGTTGTAGGGAGGGTAGGAAATCCATTGAGTATTTGATTACTTAATTGAATCGTTTTCCTCTCCATTGTCTTTCCTTGAGATGAAGCTTAGAAATTCTGTGACGTCTTTACTAGCTTTAACAAAGGTTCTAGCATTATCAGTCATGATTATTTCGGGAAAACCGAATCGGGATGAAAACCTTGTCAGACATGTGATGAAGTGTTTGTTGTTGAGAGATTCAACTAAATCCAAAAATACTGTCTTTGAATACCGATATATAGGTCTTCACAACAGCCTTTGATCGGGGCAATCCCTTGTGAACATTTAATGGTCCTGTGGAGTCTAAGAAAAAGGTGAGAATAGTGTAACCCGAGTTACTGGTAATTCACCCATTAATTGTTCGACTGTTTCGCTATTAAGTTTAATACAGGTTAAACAGCAATTTCTTATTTTCTTTACTAGTTTGTTCAGCGATATTATCCAAAATCTGGATTTTATGGCAGAACTCGGCATCTGTGGGCCCACATGTAGGTATTTTAAATGATAAACTTCTGCAATTAATTCAGACAAATGGTAATCGTACGTTAATATTATAGGATGTTTTTCTTCAAATGCCAGTTAAAAATGTTGTGACCTTCCTCCTGTGGCGTCCCGTGAGGCGAATGCTTGACGCGACTCCGTTCAAGTATTCCCTTTCGTTCAGCCAAATAAATAAATGGTACTCGATCTCAGAATGCTTTTATTTGCGTTGACTAGCTTTTATTCATGGTGAATAAATGACTTGAAATTAAGTAAGCAGTTAACACAGGAACAAATAGTTAAAACAAAGTAAGCAATAAAAATATGAATTAGCGGCTATTAAAGGCCGTGTGACAGACGTGGTATCCGTCAAACTTGCTTTTTGGTGCGTAACTAGTAGCGTGGAAATCTCTCCAGGAAGCAGGATTCCAATCGTAGCTGGTCCGGGTAACTTGAGTAAGCGTCTTCGCGTCCCGCGAAGGCTTGGATCTTCCGCACGGGTTCCAGGTCGTGGGAAGTGCCGTGCCGGGAAATCTCGTCGGGCTCAGAATATTTCGGCGAGATGAAGTTTGCTTGCAGCGATAGTTCAGAATGTAATTGGAAGTAGAGAGCTCGTCAAAAGTGGCTTTTGAGCGGCAGGATTACTTTCGCAATTAATTCGAGTCAGCGAGCGTGGGTGAGCGTCTGGTGCTCAGCGAGCTGGTAGCGATTATGCTTGTTATTCTGTATCCTGGTAATGACTTGAAGCGGCGACAAGTGAACGTTGATATGCATATTAGATCTTGTTGGATTAAAGGGGAAACGTCATGTGAACGTCACCGTGATTTATAACATTCGTTATTTATATAAGCGCGTCACATGGCTTACGTATATTTATATAAGTACGTCACGGGCTGTGAACGGGTGTGTTGACTCGTTGTTCATCGTTCCTTTACTACGCAGAGTTCTTTGCAGCAGTGCTTAGGCCTTGGTTGAGTTCTCTTATACTCAGGGTACAGAGGGCCGTGGCCCGTGATGTAAACACAGAAGATGGCGTGTGTTTGTCGTAATGATAGCGCGCGAGGGCGGCTTAAGGCGTGACCATGGGGGAGTGTAATCTATGTGTTGTAATCGAAATGTGGTTGAGTCGTTACACCACTACCCCTCGTTCAAAAGAAACTTCGTGAAAGGCGGAGAAAAAAGAACTGGTCGTAGGGAAGTCTTCCCTTACTAGATGTATGAAATCTAGGTACATGAAATCTTGAGTAAAAAAACCTTGGCTTTTGAACATTCACCCTGGCGTGGGTGAGCGTTCAGAAGTGCATAATCCAAAATCTGGATATAAAGGAAAAACTGCTCAAGACCCGCCTTGTGAAAATTCAAAGTGATGATCTTCAAGAAATTCAGAGTAATAATCTTCGTGAAATCTTCAGAAGAAAGACGTTCTGGTAGCGCTGGGTCTTGGAGAGAAGCCAGAAGCTGAGGTTGCCGGGACTGGGAGATGAAGATGCTGCGTTGGACCAAGGTGTCGAGCCGGAGGGAGGCTGCGAGGATGTGTTGGACCAAGATGCGAGGAGAGGAGGTCTCAGCAGGATGTGCATCTCGTCGCAGAATCTGTGTGTCTTGTTGACAGCGTTTGGAAGAAAATTGTTGAGTGTTAGTGAAATGTGTATCAGTGGGCGCCGAATCGAGGATTGGAAATAAACATGTTCAGACGTCCATAAATGTGCTTGCTTCAACTCAAATTTTCTCCAACTCCCATTTCTAGGATAGTCGAGGTCAATTCTGTTTAATGCATTCACAGTTATAACAGTTTCAACAGCGGTTGTATCCGTATAGCTTTATTTATCTGGTTGTATTTAGTTTTTCACAGGTGTTAAAGTAGTATAGACTGGAAAATTCCTGGATAGACAGTATTTTACTACTGTTGATATAGGATATTCCTGCGTCTGGTACATACAGTAATGCCATATGGTAAAAGAAAATATTTCCACATTTAAAATTAAAATTTGGTGGATAAGTGCGCGTTTGCTGGATACAAGGTACCGTGGTGCTTGGTGCTAGTGGTACTTATGAAGTCTGGTCTCCTTGATAGAGAAAAAAGAGAAAAAAGTATCAGCAAAAGTGAATCATGACAGGTTGATTTTTTCAATAATAGAAAAAGTTCGGATCCTCGTTGAATCTGATCTTCCGCCCCGATCGTGTATGACCAGGTGGCGGTGTTGGAGCGGCTTCTATAGTGCATTGTGGCATTGAATCTACGCTTATGTGCTGTATGCGCAGGAAAATGCTAGTTTTTCCATCTGTATGGAAATTATGCTTGCGCAGAAGCGCGGTGAGGTCTTTGTAGAAATCCTCTTGCTGTGGGTCGTCTTGAATTGAAGAGAGCATTGTGGGTTGGGCCACTCTAATTCGATCTATATCTTGTGGTTTAACGGCAAGGATAGCTTGTCGCTTTTTGGGAAGCGGAAGTGCGGTCGAGTGACGTTGCAAAGGGGTCTTGCAATTTGCTGTTGCTGGGATTGCGCTTGCTTCTTTGGGTGCCTTCGAGAGTTTCGGTTCTAGTGTGGTCGATTTTGTTAATCCGCAAGTTGGTGCATTCGTCGATGTTTTAAGAATCGATTTCAGTGGTGCTGAAGGCTGTAGTGCGTTGCTTACATTGGAAATGTTAGCTACCTGCTTAGTCGTGTTGGACTTAGCTACTTGCTTAGTCGTCTTGGACGGATGCTTGCAAGTGCAACGTCTGGCTGCTGTACCGAATCTTAAATGATAATAGCACATTTTAGTTGGTGTGGGCTTCCGTGAACGGACAGATTGAATGCCGATGCTGGCTACCGCGTGCTTGGGTTTAAAATCGCATGGTGCGACGCATCTGTGTGCATTCTCGCCGAACTGTGAGTGGTACCAACAAATACCGTCATTTGAATTCGATTGAGAGCGTGAACGAGCTCGGTAGGGTGAAGAATTGCGCTGGTTGCCGCGATATGGCGATTGATTACGTGAGCTACAATTTGGGCACTGATTCAATTTTAATTTAGATAGCTGCCTGGTAAGCGACGTCAGCGTTTGCAGCACATAATCCATACGCGGGTCTGCGAGTGGCGCAGTCTCGCGGGCAGCCGCCACGGAACTAGTTGGGTTTAAAACGGTGGCAATATTATCTGCGAAAGTAGCCTGTTCGGAGATATCACTCGCGCACCCTCCAGCTAATATAGTTCTTATTTGCACAGGGAGGGCTCTCCTCCAGATCTCGGCTATAAGGGGATTGTCTTGGCTATCAGGGCCGGCCAAGTTGCGTAG
>NNCF01126100.1:20270-30579 GCA_002313205.1 Laupala kohalensis | reverse complement strand
GCAGCGATAGTTCAGAATGTAATTGGAAGTAGAGAGCTCGTCAAAAGTGGCTTTTGAGCGGCAGGATTACTTTCGCAATTAATTCGAGTCAGCGAGCGTGGGTGAGCGTCTGGTGCTCAGCGAGCTGGTAGCGATTATGCTTGTTATTCTGTATCCTGGTAATGACTTGAAGCGGCGACAAGTGAACGTTGATATGCATATTAGATCTTGTTGGATTAAAGGGGAAACGTCATGTGAACGTCACCGTGATTTATAACATTCGTTATTTATATAAGCGCGTCACATGGCTTACGTATATTTATATAAGTACGTCACGGGCTGTGAACGGGTGTGTTGACTCGTTGTTCATCGTTCCT
Source organism: Laupala kohalensis (assembly GCA_002313205.1). Classification (NCBI taxonomy): domain Eukaryota; kingdom Metazoa; phylum Arthropoda; class Insecta; order Orthoptera; family Trigonidiidae; genus Laupala; species Laupala kohalensis. Next base: position 30,223 of record NNCF01126100.1, on the reverse strand, counting down.
TTACTACGCAGAGTTCTTTGCAGCAGTGCTTAGGCCTTGGTTGAGTTCTCTTATACTCAGGGTACAGAGGGCCGTGGCCCGTGATGTAAACACAGAAGATGGCGTGTGTTTGTCGTAATGATAGCGCGCGAGGGCGGCTTAAGGCGTGACCATGGGGGAGTGTAATCTATGTGTTGTAATCGAAATGTGGTTGAGTCGTTACACTCCCACTCTTATTATACCTTGACTATCAATAAAAGGAAATAAGCAAGTTAACTTACTACATTTTGGTAGTCCTTTTTCAGACTTCAATGCCTACATTTCATGATGAAATATATGGGACTGAACTTCCTAAACTATTAGCTTTAGCGATTGACTTAACAGTGTGACTGATAAGGGATCTACATTCTTAGACTCTTTTATTGTAGCTCTACATTTCTGAATGAATCGGAGGCAGTAAGCAATAGTACGATAACAGGAAAGGATATTTTGAAAATTGCGATATTACTTGAATTAAGTAAGGTTAATTTTCTTCCTTTTCGACAACTTTATTAACGAGTGCGTGAGAAGGTCGAATACTTTCTGATAATGTTAAATAATTTGCTTCATCAGAAATTTTTCCCATGTCCTGGAGAGTTTCTCTTCCAAGATTTTCAGTGACATATCGCCACAATACGGAGCTATTCATACAACCAGACGGAATAACACAATGAGGAAAAATCACATTTGGAATAAACTTCAACTCCTCTGACAATTCTTCCCTCTCCTCCTGAAACTCTCCTTCGATCGGAACATCCCACGGTAACTTAGCCTTCCACACCTTTTTAATGAACAATTTGAATCCTATCGTTCTGAGCTCAAAAGTCCATTTGGATCGAAGATCACACTGACGACTCTTAAAATCTTTCTTTTGCTACATACTGAGGAAACATGACAAGGTTCGAGTTTACCACAAACACTCAAGGTATCATCTTTAGGATTCCATTTTAGGCCAAGAGTTTTTACGTTGCCTTCGGCTTTTAAAATTAATGGTGATTGCGTTATGGTTTCTTTAGAAAAATATGAAAGGAATTCTGGAATATTGTTAGCCCATTTTGTTAGAGGAAACTGACCCTGTGCTTATATCTCATTTACTTGCAACGTCAACAGCCAGGTGAAAATTGCGACGGACCGGGATTCGAATCAAAGAGTTCCTGCTCTGGCCGCAGGTGTGCTATCTACTGCACCACCCGCCTCGACTCCCAAGTCCGTACGCAACCTCCTTTTTTGATTGGTGTTCCTGGGTCGTCACGCCAGAGAATCAATTGAAACTTTTTGTCGACTGGGTTTATGTTGATCTGTCTATATTTTTTCAACATCAGCACTGAATGCTACAATATACACTTTAAATTCCAACAATATATCCATTAAATTTTACTGATCTGCGGACCTCCCATTAAAGTATCATTGATCGCATACCCAGAGGACGTGGGTGCAGATACATTAAAAACAACTCTTAGCGGTGTTATGGAAGAATTCGGATATTTTATTGCTAAATGAGGAACAAAATAATGATTTTGTTCAAATATATCGTTTCCTACTCTCGTTCTAATTTTATATATTCTTCAATGAAGGATGTATAATCCTTCTTTAGACCTTCATCGATGGTAAACCGTTTTTCCCACATTAACAATATATTTTTGCCAAATTATAGGATTTTCCTAGCAATTTTTTTCTGACCACACGGCAATGATAACTGAAAACTCCCATCAGGAAATCTGACAGTGTTAGTCTTGAAATGCAACTCTGTCTGATCTACCGATGGTTTTTCATCATTTTGGTAAGCTCCCAAAACGATTTTAACTGCTTGTCAAGGGTTTTATTTAAGTTAGTTTCATCATGCACATTGAAATGACAAGAAGATTCTCCGGCCACCTCTGAAGGTATTGATCCAGCAATGATAAAACCCAGCTTCGTACTGATAAGTGAGGAAAAGGATTTGAAATAATATTTTTTGTTGAGTAATATTTGAGAAAATAAATCACACAATGTCAACAGGGAGTTTTTCCAAGAGGGTGGAAGTGATAAAACCATCCCGGTCGGGTTTTGCGAGTTAGTAGCGAGAAGTTGCACTTTTTGGTTTGACATTGTGAAATTGTAGTAAATTTACTTGTGAATTGAAATGATAAGTGACAAACTACATAGTAACACAAAACTTGTATGAATTGGAAAATAACAAGTGACAAATTATATAGCACAGAAAATATAATAAGAATAAGTTGAAAATAGAACTTATATTAACATTGATTAAAATGAAAAACTTGTAACATATACCTTATGAGCGCGAAAAATTATATTAGGAATTCTATTCCAACTGGACCAACTTTTTCGCAATGTCATGACTCGGGTTGCACAATTCGATAACACGTTCAGTGAGTGAATTATGGCGCAAATATATTACGTGAAGTTAGAGGGGGTCACCATAAAAAACTGATTACATTGAATCAGAAGATTGCGTTATTCGTATCGCGTCGGGAGTCAACAGTTTATATTTATTTGAGGGGGGAGAATATCCCCTTTCCAAATAAATATACAAAGGTGAGTTTCAGGAAATATGACATGTCTTTATTCTGGTTAAACATATAGTTGGGAAGCGAAAAGTAATGTTCCCCACTGCAGTAAGGCAGCGAATAATTTGTCAGAAATGTTCCTGGAAGAGAGATTTTTAAATCGTTCTCTGTCGTAACTCACGGGTTCGGTGATGGCAGTAAAATCTTGACGTGATCACTAACTCGCAGACGGAAAACGTCGCAGGAGCTTGCGATTCACTATAGATTGTTCATTATGCGCGTGAGCATAGCTGGGTGCTCGTACGCGAACTGCACTGAGATTGAAGTCGCTTGGACACGTTGAAAGCGGAGACGTAAAGTTACTCCGACGCTAGTTGAGCTGAGACTTTTTGCATTCTGACGTTGAAATCAACAGCGTTTCTCTCTTGGTGACGGTTGTTGAGTACATCATTTGTTCATCACATTCACGATACGCTGGATTTAGACACGCGTACATGGTGGTATGCGCTCTCTGGGGCCCATGTGCTCTCCGGAATCATGGAGCGTANTATATATATATATATATATATATATATATATATATATATATATATATATATATATATATATATATATATATAAAATACGGGATTAATCCTATAAACTCCCATGAGCTGGTTTGCGTTCCCGCTCTATTCCCCGCACAGAGAGAGAGAGCGAGAGCATCTCACCGTGCGTCGCGTGGACGACCGGTGAAGCATTTCCTCGCACCACCAATCACAAGGAGGCAGTGCCAGCAAATGCGGTGCAGGGTAGCAACGATGGGTGAGAGGACATAAGCGGCAGAAGGGAACAGACGGCACGGAGCAGCAAACTGGAGACAGCAGGAGGGGGGAAGACTGCACTCCGCTATAGGCGAAAAGACCCGGTCGGCGCAGGCGCCACTGTTCTCGCCTACACGAGGCGCGATTCCACGGCGCGTTTGGAAAATTTGGTGAACTGAGCCATAGTAGCGAATGTACGCCGACATCGGTCGTTCTACCCGCGTGTCAGGAGGCTATTATTTTATCCAACGGTGCAACCGACGGGCTGCCTGACCCGATCCGAGAATAAGAGATCTTTGACGGAAGAGCATTTAAGTCTTTTTGTTGTTATCTAGTTTATTTGGATTTTATTTTGTTTCATTTATGAATAATAAATGATTTGACTGTTGCTACATGTTCCTTGCATCAGAGATTATCCGGATCCCTTCACACATATGTCCGGAGGTTCCTCTCGGCCCTGCAACTTAACGATTGACATTTTCCTCTTTGAACCATAGGTTTAAAAGATTTTTTTTTTTTTGTGGGGCTTTAGGGCTCGTCAACATCAAAGGTCATTAGAGCCCTTAAAACTTGTACAGGTAGGGAAAATGCAGTCACGCACTAGGGAGAGCCAATATGACTCTCCCCGCGTGTGGAACTCGCCGAATGACTCAGCCATACCCACTAAAAACCCTCCTGAACTACAACTCAAAACTGAAATCCCAACATATCTCACTTTACTAAAAACATTTTTTTTTAAAAAGAAGAAGAAGAGGAAAGAGGAAAATGAAAGATACCCTAACCCTAACAGCGTCGGGATCGAAAAGAACAAGAGGTGACCAAGAGAGATCAGAAAAGAGAAAGGAAGGAGCATGGCACAAGCAAGTGGAAGCAATGCCAGACTCAGCTCGGGGCCCCGTGTTTGCCAAACACGTACTTACTAGATGTTAGTCCCCTGGGGCGAGGTANCTGTGGCATGCACACCTCCATGTTCATATTTACCGCGGTTACGGCCACCATCGGGGCAGCTCGGGCCGCACCGGCAAGCGTCGCGCCAAGCGCGCAAACGGAACGGACAAAAGAGGAGCCCCTTTTGTCCCCACCACGCTACCGGCGCGGAAGCGCGCCGCGCAGGGCCACCACCACCGCTGCCTCGGCTGGCGGGAAAACTCCGCCATTGCCGCCTCCCAGGCGGCAGGTATATATAGGGCAGCCGCGCAGCCCTAAAGCGAAGAGGATTAGGAGCGAGCCAGAAGAAGTATACTACTCTCCGCCGTCTACTAGCTTCACACGCCTACGCTGCCCACTTCGCTCTCTACCGGGACATGTCTTCGGATCTACGGAACAACACCGCGCACGGAACCTCTGGATAACGACCACCCGCATTCAACCACGGATTCTTCCTCTTGGATTGTTGAATAACGGGACGCTGGAACCTTTTGACGACGACTCCGCTACGATTTTGGTACCTTGTAACTACACGGACTTTGTCATCCCCTGTAACCATCACTGAATAAAGACTTGTTGTTAAGTTTACTCCATCGTATCCATTACTTCCCTTAACGGGACACAACAATAACATTAATTAAAAGGGAGGGGGGCCAAAGCAGTTGCTCATTAAGCACTTTCCTGACTATTATTCAGCTTCCCCAGAACTGCTTACTGTGCCCCACTAATGACAAAAACTACCAGGGCATATAGGGTTTGGCCCAGTTTATTGGTCGTAAAATATACCTTGTTCTTAATAAAGGAAACACAACACTGTGTAAAATTGACTTAATTATCTATTCACAAAAATACATATTTTACTTATCCCGGAACCAAAAGAAATACAACCCATATTTCATAACCATTCTATTTTAATGATGCCCCCAAAATGCACAATCATGTTTTTACACAATACATTACACATTCATAATCTCCTTCTCACAGCATTTAAAACATGAAATTATCTCATTACAATCCAGATTATTAATTATCGAGTTATTCTCGATCCTTTAGACATTATCTGAATGGGATTCAGAACTTTCAATTTCATTTAATAACAATGATATGCCCCAAAAGTCTTTGGCAATTACACATTCTTTAAATTCGGTTCACTGACCTACTAATCACACACGTTCGCAGAGTGCTGCGAGCAGGAGGTCATGCTATTTACCTTAGTTCTCAATTAGTTTGGCTTCCCGTTACAGTAAGTCACGCCTCGCACTCGGCTGCCATTGCCCCTTCACCATGGCTGCAGGTGGTGATGCTCGCTCTCCTCGGATACCCCGGAGTATGGTTCCCCCACAAGGAACGGAAAAAGGTCGTTGGCCCGGTCGGCTCAACTTGATGATAATCAATAAAATCGGTGGAATACCACTAGTATTGTTCATTTCCCAAAATGTTTAACACACACGAAAGTCAATTCTAAATGAGAGTTCGCGTAACGTTCACAAACTAAGTCCAAACGCTGGTGGCGAGACCCGAATTCATCAAATTCGTTATTCGCCGTATGATTAAAAACATGTAAATGAGCATCTGATTATAATCACTGAATTAGAAGCAACTGTAAAGCAGATCGGCAAGACATATTGCTCAACCTCGAAGATTTTTAGAGTAAATATTATCTGATATCTCAGAAATCAGAGTACACGACCTTGTCATGAACTAACGAGAAAGAATCGAAGTAGAACTCTGATGAATCAAAAACAAGCTAAAACAAGAGCGTTTTTCCTTTTAAAATCGTCTCCCTCGCCAGAGCCCAAAAAATTTCCAAATGACTCCACCCTTCTCTGACGTAACGATTTTTGGCGTCCTATGACTATTAATTTCTACTGCACATGATGTATCCCTGATACGCTTGTCACGAAGTGACGTAGGAGGTTCTCAGCCAATGACCGTATTGGTTAATACTCCTGTTTTTCCTTCGTGCATCTTCCCATGTTTAGTCTCCGGCAGTTTCCATTAGTTGTAACATTCTTCTCTTCTCATCACTTTGTGTAACTTAGATAATAAAATCTCATCCTCGGCGCTCTGACGACGCCAATTTGTTTTGACATGTCTGGTAAATTTCATCAACACTATACCATTACGTGTCCCGAAGGTCGGTTTGAGAGGTCATGCTACGCTATCGAATATCGTTCGCTGGCTCGAAACTCCTAATTGGGTTCCCGTTCTACATGAATCTTGTTTACAAAAGGCATAATCTTCTCTTCTTCTTAATTCTGCGAAACAGGGTATCGTTGTTTCTTTCTTGAGGATTCTAACCAGATGTCTCCCCTAGATTCATATTTCGTCTCGCGACTTACCAATGTCTCCTCTCAAAGTGTTTATCACTGACTTTCATTTTTCCACACACTCCAATTTTTGAGGACAGCTAATTTTGCGTCTCTTCCACTTAAGTAATTACTACTCCTGTCCCAAACACAGACCTACGAAATAACACTTAATTTTTATTTTATATTTTAAACATCACCTGAGAGTGTTCCTAACCAGTATATTTCCATTGTGTCATCCCTTATAGCTATTTCTCTTGATATACAAGACACCCATTTAAATTCCTGATGTCATCTTGCCGACGTGCTCGCTTCTCGTCGCAAGACAACATCCATTTCCAAATTTTTTAAAATTCCGACACTATATGGCTTTCATATTTCTTTTACGAGTTCAGAAAAACTAAAAATAATTGTCATTAACATTATGTCATACTNATATATATATATATATATAGTGAGATTTGAATAATTCAGTAATTAATTGTTAATAAAATCATCCTCGTTCGGGAATAATGAGATTTAAAAGAAAGGAAGGAAAGTCTTCCGACTCAGAAGAAATTTAAAGGGTCGGCCGTTGAAAGATGACGAAGGCAGCTCCCCACATCTGGTACGGCGCAGACCCACTGACGGCTCTTTGACGTCGAAGGAAATTTACAGCTTTTTAGAAATAACAAGTTAGCGAGGGGGTGGGGAAAGCGACCCAACCCGACCGCAATAACCCCAGTTGTGCGAGAGGTGGAAACAAGAGCCAACTTGTCCGCAAAATCGTTGGGAGTAAAACATCGTTGCAAGAAAACGTTAGAAATTATTTGAAGTCCTTTAAAATTTCCCAATCAGAATCTAGGCGTAAGAAGGGAGAATCGTTTTGGCATTGGAAGTTTCGGTCACGTGGAATTCAAAATTCGGAAGATCTGGAAGGGAAAAATAGATAGAAGTGTGGAGTAAGACCATTTAAGGAATGGAAAACGAAATTTCGCTCTCACATCTCATATTTTTGAAGACGCGCTCTGAATTTAGATTTTTCGACACAGCTGACATGTGTCAGATGCTCATATCTCACACATTTCTTTCGCGCAGCTCACATCAGTAACATCGTTCACGCTCATAGCTGGTAGCTTCGACGCGGCTGACATTGCTCAGCTCACATCTCACAAATTGTTTAGCGCAGATCACATCTCAGATCAGTCAGATGAGATCGCTTAGATTTTTCGCTCAGCTCACAGCGCTGAGACGTTTTTTTGACATCGCTCGCATCAGTCATTTCGCGCAGCTCAGATATTAGATTTTCGCAGTCAGCTCACATCGCTTACATCGCTGAGATAGATTTTTCGCTAAGCTCAGACGTTTTTAGCTCGAGTCGAATGTTCGTTGATTTTTTGATCATCGGGACAATTTAATAAGTTGATTTCGATCAGAGCCGCGGACGAACTATTTTTGGGTGGTCATTCGGACGAACGAGGCTATGCTAACACTGCGATCGGAGGGGCCGAGTTCGCAGAGAAGGATTGGAGCAACTTACGGTAGTCGTCGTTGACTGACACCGTCAGCGATCGCCGAGATTGGAGCCAAGCTGACCTTTGCGAGGACACCACTCTACGGTCTGCCCTGGTTGGTCATCATCAGAGGTATTTTACGACGGTTGGTGATGTTTAAACCGACGTCGTATTCCGCTTGCGCGTAATGAACCAACTGGCATAAATTATAAAAAAGGAACATGAACTATGGACTAAATCAGTGCCAAGACATTTAATTGTTGATAAATTATGTCATGGTTAAACTCAGTGGATTGCTATTGTTGAGAGAGAGGGAGATTTAATTGTTGATCAGATAATATTATTATTAAATTCAGTGTATTGCTATTGTTTGAGAAAGAGGAAGATGGAATTGTTGATAAGATAATATTATGGTTAAAGCCAGTGTATTTTAGTTTCTTTGGTGTGAAAGATGTCCTTTAGGTGGTAGTGTTTATGTTCTTATTTGTCCACCATTTGTGTTTGTTTCTTTTGGAGGAAAACAACATGAGGGGTTTTGTTGTAATTGAAAAGGTAATTCAATTAAATGGATTTATTTGTCAGTAGCGTTTTCCTTAAGTGGAACCATTGCATGGTCCTTTCCTTCATTAAAAAAAATCGAACACAGAAATTATTGTGGAACCCTGAGATAAAATAGTCGAGGCGCTCAAAATTTAAATTCAGTATATTTTTTTAACCACCAAGTTTCGTTCTGCCACTATATATATATATATATATATATATAGTGGTATACATACTTTATAGACTAAACGTGGACCCAGATGTCCCCAACAAGGAATAATTACTGTTAACCCATACTTTGTGACACTATTTGATACGTTATTAAATGTTAGATAGGGTTACTCAACATAATTTAACCCTACATTGGGCAAAGCCAATTATACCAAAATAATCATAACACCTTACATCACAAAATGAAATTTCTCTCTCATTCTGCACCTTGTTGGTAATTGCACCAACTATTAACATTTACTTTACAATGATTAGAGAGGATCAAATATGTAATACCCATCTTCTTCGCCATTTTGAATTAATTGAAAATGTGAATACTTAAGTTCTGTGCCATGGCAGTAAAGTTTATGTTCGTCACACAGGATCGTCTCGCAGCCATACGACATAAAAATGCTGGGTGCATCCATCTCGTTATTGCCTAGATGATTATGTGCCGTCAATCAAAATGTTGTGGTTGTAGGTTGGCGCCTCTCTCGTAGTACCAAGTCATTCTTGCAGACCTTCCTCCGTACCGCTGTCGACTCATTCAACATCAGAAACCATTGACACTATGGTAATAATAATAATAAATTTATTGTCAAAAAACAGTACAAACTGCGTATGACCACGTGGAGGACAATAAACTAATTTACTCTCCGGAAGCAAGCAAGGGACCAACCCATCAATTACGATCAAGGGCCCTAAGGCAGAGGCGGATTCAAAATTTTTTTGCATACGTTCTTGATAAGATAAAAAAGTTAGCTGCGAGTTATAATACTAATAGTATATCAATATGTTTGTAATTTTACAAAAAAAAATACATGTACAAGTTATTATCGAACTATAGATTATTCTGAGTATAGTGTTTAAAAATCATAAGAATTGAAATAACACTCAATTCACGATTTATTGTTACAATAAACACGCCCCTAGACGCCAGGATTTATTTACAGCAGACGTTATGCTGTTTATGGCCACTGCAAATAAGGTCACACTGAAGACTGAGCCCTGAGGGACACCGTTCTCTTGAAGAAGGAAATCCGAGGTGTGTCTTCCAATTCTGTAGCGGAAGGAACGTTGATCCAAAAAGGACACGAGCATCAGAGGAAGACGTCCTCTAAATCCCCAGGCATAGATTTTTTT
>NNCF01126100.1:401-17707 GCA_002313205.1 Laupala kohalensis | reverse complement strand
CTGCTCCATACCGGGTGACTGCCTGTGCAATTAATGCACTTTGCAGGCCCTGGGCATGAGACGCCGGGTTCGTGTGCCTCCTTTCCGCACTTTCCACAGGTGTCACGTCCCTTACACGATGTTGTTGTGTGGCCAAACCTCTGACACTTGAAACAGCGCAGAGGATTCGGAATAAAGGGACGGATCGGCAGGTTCAGCCACCCAGCCTTCAGATCCTTTGGTAGTTTAGGACTGTCAAAAGTCACGATGAAGGAACTGGTCTTCTCCAGAACACCATTTACCTTCCTCATGATCTGAGTTACCTCAACTACATGGTCAGCCTTCCATTCTGCAACAAGTTCGTCTGTTGCCATTTCTATTGTGTCCCTGCAACGTACGACCCCCTTGCTGCGATTAAGTGCAGCATGGAGTTCGCACTTTACAGGGAACTCGCCAAACTTAGTACAATCAAGACGTTTTAACGCTTGCTTGTGTTTGTCTCAAGCAGCATTGTACCGTTTCTTAACCTTTTAATGGTCTTCAGTGAACCAACGAGAACTTCTAAACCTTTAAATATGTAGAACGGGGACACTTTTTCAACGGGAGGGCTGTCAACCCTCGGCCGCTTCGAAGACCGTAAGGCGTGGTACTTACCCTTCGGCTCGCCCACTCCGCAAGGCAGGGGAAAACAAGAATCTTTCATTTTGTCCCACGAGTTCGGAGGAAATAAATGTCCGGTGACGTGGAGCCTCCGCATCACGCCACTAAGCCTTGCTCAACTGAGGTGCGGCAGATGCCCCAGAGGTTGTCCGCTAGTGGGTGTTTGTCCTCAACACCCATTCACCTCATCGGCGCGTAACACACCTGGAGGTCGAGGTTTTTTTTATAGAGGTTTAATCCTTCCTCGCGACCCGGCCAACGAAGGCAAGATCTCCGCCCTTCAGAACATGCAACTTTCCACCATCGCGCCAATGGTGGTCGCTGAAGCATGTCCAAAGTCTACGATGTCCGAGGACTGGTGGCGCAATACCAGTCCACAGCTCGGAACCGTGGGTTTGCCAAGCCCATACTCACTCGAAACTGAGCTTCCTGCGGGGGAAAGAAGAGAAGAAGAAAAAGAAGGGGAAAATGTAAGATACCCTAGCTCTAATAGCGTCGGGATCGAAAGGAACAAGAGGTGACCAGGGGAAGTCAGTATAGATAAAGGAAGGATCATGGCACAAGCAAGTGGAAGCAATGCCAGACTCAGCTCGGGGCCCCGTGTTCGCCAAACACGTATTTACTAGATGTAAGCCCCCTGGGGGGAGAGGAAGAAGAAGAAATAGAGGAAAGAGAAGAGGAAAATGATAGATATCCTAGCTCTAATAGCGTCGGGATCAAAAGGAACAAAAGGTGACCAAGGGAGGTCAGTATAGATAAAGGAAGGAGCATGGCACAAGTAAGTGGAAGCAATGACAGACACAGCTCGGGACCCCGTGTTCGCCAAACACGTACTTACTAGATGTATGCCCCCTGGGGTGTGTCATCATCCACATCAGATTGCAAAATGGTTCTTTTTGCTGATGACACTAATTTACTATGTAAACACGCCAATGCTCAAAACGTTTTGTCTAACCTTTCGACTTGGTTACATGCAAATCGTCTCATTGTAAACACTGACAAAACAGTGTCTATGTCATTTCACAATAGTAATACAAAATCTTTACCCCAGGTTTCTCTTCCTTTAAACGGAACACAATTAAAAACTGTTACGAATACAAAATTCTTAGGTCTCCATATTCAAGAAAACCTCAAATGGAATTGTCACGTTGACAACCTTAATTCCCAATTAAGCAAATTGTGTTACGCATTCCGAAACTTAGTTAACGCAGTTAGTCCACGTATTTCCCGTTGCGTATATTTTGCAAACGTGTACTCCCATTTACGTTACGGCATTACCTTCTGGGGTAATTCCGGTCAGAGTATTCAAACTTTCAGAATTCAGAAGAGGATAGTTCGGATAATTTGTAAATCTCACCCCCGAAACTCTTGTAAACCTTTATTCAAGGAATTAAATATCTTAACACTTCCCTGCATTTATATTTATGAAACGGTCGTGTTTGTTAAGACCGAATTACTGAAGTGCCACCCTTTCTTTATACGAAACAGTCTCGTTCACGAACACTATACACGCAATAGTAGTAATATTCATCGCCGTAGTGTCAACCACTCTTTGCCAAAAAGGACCTTATCATTCGGGAATCGTTCTATATAATTCTTTGCCCAAGAATATAGAAGACATTATGAAATTGAATATCTTCAAATCCGCGGTTAAAAACTACCTCCTGCACCAGTGCTTCTACACTGTAAAAGAATTTATTGATTTTAATAAAAGTTAAATTCGTCTTGTACTTTATCACGCCATTGCTGTAGCACTTTTTAAATAACTTATAACAATTTCAAAAACTATTTTCTTGCATGATTGTGTTGCCGTATGGCTCATATTAATTTAGTTTTATGTGTACTCAACTTTGGCCCGGTTGTGTACATTAATTCTGTAGCCCCATCCTGGCCCGGGTTTTTCTCCGTTTTTCCTTCGGGTAGAGGCGGATTTCTTATACAGGTTCTCTAGGCTTTGTCTAGGGGCGTGTTTATTGTAACAAATCGTGAATTTAGTGTTTTTTCTATTCTTATGATTTTTAAACAGTATACTCAGAATAATCTATAGTTCGATAATAACTTGTACGTGTAAATTTACAAACTAATTTGCGTTAAATTACAAACATATTGACATTACATATGTATTATAACTCACAGCTAACTTTTTTATCTTATCTAGGAACTTATGCAAAAAACAATTGAATCCGCTTCTGCCTTAGGGCCCTTGATCGGAATTGATGAGATGGTCCCTTGCTTGCTTCCGGAGAGTAAATTAGTTTATCGTCCTCCACGTGGTCATACGCAGTCTGTACTGTTTTTTGACAATAAATTTATTATCTCTTGTAAATTATATCGTGTTTTTATTTTATCAATAAATGATGTACCCAACGGGCGGTGGAAATTTGCATAGATTCATTGATTCATTTCAAAAGTTTCTTTACGTTCGTAAAGAATTACTTCTTAGTCAAGAAACAATAATTTTTACCATGTTTGAGAATGGTATGTTTATTTTATATTTCACAACAGTGTTACTTTGCTTTCAAAGCTAATTCAAATAATCGAACATACGTTTCTTGGAAGTGTAATGAAGTATTCTATGACTTTTTTAGGCGATATTATTTCAATTTACAAAATTTATACTAATTGCCTTAGCGTATTAAAGCTGTTTTACACCTGATATTATATACATTTATAATACGGAACTCGTGACTTAGGGAATAATAGATAGTTTGCACATCGGAAGGTCGGAGGTTCGAAACACGAGAGAATCATTTTTACTGAGTTTTTTCTGCATAACATTTTACGAAATAATACGTTACTTCCAATTTTAAAATTACTTTTACACTATTCGTATCATTATAAGTTAATTGTTTTACTCCTTGCAATTTCTGTATGCATCTGGCCCATTTATTTACTCCTTGAATATAGTTAGACACTAGCATTACTACTCAAGGAATAATATATCGATAATTTATAACATTATGTTGTGCATTTATCAAGAATTTTTATCTATTTATTCTTTCATTTCCTGCAATTTTTTTTAGTATTTTATTATCATTTGGCCAGGAATGAATGTAACACATGACTTGAAAATTCACAATAATATTTTTTGAAAGGACATTGGTTTTTTCAGAATCGACAATAGAGGTTTGTACAATTAATGCAAGAAAGCGCAAAGTGTAACGGGCGGCTGAAATTTATATAGATTCCTTGTTTCAATACAAAGTTTGTTTACGTTCGTATAGAATGAAGTAAAAGAGTTTTAGATTAATTTTATATTTCACAACAGTGTTTCATGTTCTATATAAAACGTTTTTTCTAATTTTTCCAATAATTTTTGAATCTTTTACAATACGTTCAACAATCGACCATATTTACATTTCTTATCCTTTGCAAAGACTCTCAGCAAACACAGTGAGTAAATTTTGCTTTCTTTAAGAAATTGCATTTGTGAACATTTGAAACGGAATCTGAAGAATAACATTGATAAGTTGGAAAAGTAATCAGAGTGGAGTTGCATTCGTTACAAAAGCTTTTATTGATCATGAAAGAACACTGTTTCATGATCAAGTTAACTTGTATTTATAAATGTTTCTAATCAAATTCTCTATTTCTAAATCTCCTACCATACGTCCAATACAATGGACCGTATTTGCTTTTTACGTTTATTGCAACGACATTCAGCGAAAAACTGCGAGTATACTTTGGCCTTTGTGTATAATTTTTAGGACATCTTAGGAAACAAATTTTAGTTCTTGATTCAACGTTTCTCAGGAAAAATAAATTTTATCAGTCATCTGTCTTTTATACGTATCATTATAAGTTAGTTATTTTACTCCTTGCAACTTCTGTATGCAGGTGGCCCATTGTTTACTCATTGAATGTAGTTAGCCAGTAGCATTACGAATCAAGGAATAATATTGATAAATTGATAATTTTTCAATATTATACATTTTGATAGAAATAGTATCACTAATTTGTTAGTTGTAAACACTAATACGTGCATGATTTGCCGTTTTAGTCAAAAATTACAAAATTTATGAAAATTTCACCAAGAATTTTTTAGTGTTATTTTTGCTCGAAAATTGAAATTTTCGTGAAAAGTGACAAAAATTGTATATGGGAAAAACGCATATAAGGGAAAAACGCTTATATAGGATATGCGATAAACGCGTATATGGGATATACGAAAAACGTATATATGGGACGATTAGCCCAGTGCCGGTTTACCCAAAAGTCGAATAAATCCAGAATCGAATTAACACGAAGCCGGATTACCACAAAGTCAGATTATCGCAGAATTGGTTTACCGGTGTCGGATTATAGCAGACATATCGCAAAGTCGGATTATCGCAGTGTCAGATTTTCGCGGTGTCAGATTATCGCAGAGTGGGATTATCAAAGTATCGGATTACCACAGAGTCAGATTATCCCTGAGTCGGATTACTGCAAATATGGGACAAACGCATATATTACAAAAATGCATATATAAGAAAAACGCATATATGGGATAAACGCATTTATGGGGAAAAAGGATTTATGGGAAAAATGCATATATAGAATATGCGAGAAACGCTTACATGGGATGATTAACCCAAAGCCGGTTTACCCTAGAGTCGAATTAATACAGAATCGAATTAACCTGAAGCCGGACAGAGTCGGATTACCCCAAAGACGGACTACCCCAAAGACGCATTACCGACAAAGTCGGATTACCGCAGAGACGGATAACCGCAGAGACAGATTATCCCAGAGACGGATTACCTCAGAGTCGGATTACTGCAAATATAGGGCACACGCATATATGGGAAAACGCATATATAGGATATAAGAAAACGCATATATGGCAAAAACGCATATACGGGAAAATCGCATATACGGGAAAAACGCATATATGCGATATGGGAACAACGCACAAATGGAATACACGAAAAACGCATATATTGGACAAACGCATATATGGGAAAAACGCAAATATAGGAAAAACGCCTATTTGGGATATTCGAAAAATGCATATATGAAAAAAAACGAATATTTGGGATATGCGAAATACGCATATATGGGAAAAACGCATATATGGTATATCGGAAAAACGCATATGTGGGATATTCGAAAAACACTTATATGGGATGATTAGCCCAGTGCCGATTTACTCAAGAGTCGAATTAATCCAGAGTCGAATTAATCCAGAGTCGAATTAATCCAGAGTCGAATTATCCTAAAGCCGGATTACCGCAGAGTCGGATTACCCCAGAGACGGACTTACCCAGTCGCATGACCGACAGTCGGATTACCGCAGAGTCGGATTATCGAAGTGTCTGCTTATCGGAGTCATATGGGGAAAACGCATATATGGGAAATGCGAAAAACGCATATATAGGAAAAACACCTATTTGGGATATGCGAAAAACGCATATATGGGATGATTATCCCAGTGCCGGTTTACCCAAGAGTCGAATTAACCCAGAATCGGATTACCCCGAAGCCGGATTATCGCAGAGTTGGATTAAAGTCTCGGATTATCAGAGTCATATTGATACATTCCCTTTTATTTATCCTCTAATTATTAATTTTCGGTGCCCCATCCCAGTCTACTGGTTTCGACATTTTAGAGGTTCGATCTAATAAATTATTTTATTATTTACTTAAAAATCATTTCTCGCTAGGCAATACGTGTATCATCCGTATATCTGTATATGACCTCGATGTCGGCGAGCCGTAAAGCCCCACCAAAACGCATATATGCGAAAAACCTATATATGGAATATGCGAAAAACGCAAAAATATGAGAAAAACGGATATGTGGGAAAAACGCGTAAACGGAAAATGAAACGGAAACTGAGAATGAAACTGACACGTAAACTTAGACGGAAACGCATATTTGCAAAAACGCATATAAGGAAAAAAAAGCATATATGGGATATGCGAAAAACCCATATATGGAATATGCAAAAAACACATATATGGGAAAAACGCATAAATGGGATATGCGAAAAACGCATAAATGGGATATGCGAAAAACGCATAAATGGGATATGCGAAAAACATATGGGATATGCGAAAAACCCATATACGCGAAAAACGCATATATGCGAAAAAACCATATATGAAAAAAACGCATATTTTAGATATGCGAAAAACGCATATATGCGAAGAACCCATATATGGAAAGTGCGAAAAAATCATTTATGGGAAAAACGCATATATGAAATATGCAACAAACGCGTATATGGCAAAAACGAATATGAGGGAAAATGGAACTGAAACGGGAACTGAAACTAAAACGGAAACTGGAACAGAAACTTAGACGGAAATTGAGACAAAAACGTATATATGCGAAAAAAACGCATGAATGCAAAAAACCCATATATGTTATATGCAAAAAACGCATATATGGGAAAAACGAATATATAGAATATGCGAAAAACGTATATGGGAAAAACGTATATATGGGATATGCGAAAAACGCATATATGCGATATGCAAAAAACCCACATATGCGAAAAACCCATATATGGAATATGCGAAAAACACATGTAATGGAAATACGCATATATGAAATATGCAACAAACGCATGTATGGCAAAAACGCGTATGTGGGAAAATGAAACTGAAAGGGTAACTGAAACAGAAACTAAAACGGAAACTGAGACAAAAACGTATATATGCGAAAAACGCATATATGGGATATGCGAAAAACGCAATTATGTGAAAAACCCATGTATGGAATATGCGAAAAAAACATTAATGGGAAAAGGCATATATGGAACATGCAACAAACGCATATATGGGAAAAACGCATAAACGGAAACTGAAACGGAGAGGAAACTAAGAATGAAACTGAAACGGAAACTTAGACGGAAACGCATAATAGCGAAAAAAACAGATATGGGAAAAACGCATATATGGAATATGCGAAAAATGCATATATGGAAAATACGCTTATATGGGATATGCGAAAAACGCATATATGAAAAAAACGCAAATATGCGAAAAACCCATATATGGAATATGCGAAAATCGCATATATGGAATATGCAATAAACGCATATATAGAAAAAAGCATATATGAGATATGTAAAAAACGTGTGGGATATGCGAAAAACGCATATATGGGAAAACGCATACATGGGATATTCGAAAAACGCATATATGGGAGAAATGCATATATGGGTTTTGCGAAAAACGCATATATGCGAAAAACCCATTTATGGAGTATGCGAAAAACGCATAAAAGCGTAAAAAACAGATATATCGGAAAAACGCATATATGTGGTATGCGAAAAACCCACATATGGAATATGCGAAAAACGCATACATGGGAAAAACGCATATATGGGATATGAAAAAAGGCATATATTGGAAAAACCCATATATGGAATATGCGAAAAACGCATATATTGGAAAAACCATGATATGCGAAACACGCATATTCCGGGGTCTGGGGGTAATCCCACGCGAGCATGGCGAGTCTCATCTTATATAAGTCCCTATGTATAACTCATTCATTCACTCACTGATCTAGTAATAAGTGTAGGGTACCTTGTACTAGTCGTACAAGCATGGAACTTGATTCATCTTGTAGCTGGACAATGACAATGAATGTTAAAATTCCATATTTCGGACAATATCAATTTAAAAGTTCATTTTTCGGTTATTTAATATTTCGTAAATCACACGAAGAAAGTGTGGATGTGCCATGCAGACTTGTCAAAGCCGCCTCGAATGTTTTGTTTACAAAAATATTGTACGTCTAATGACGACGAACTGCTGAAGAATCGTATTGGGATGGTAATCAAAAGAATTGTGAACAATATGCGTTTAATTGTTTTGTGTCTTTGTGCAAAAAAAAAGACAAAAATCGTATCTTTGAAAACTAATTTAAAATGGCATCAACGACAAGTTCCGAAACGTAATCGTAGTTGTTTGAATCGTCGAAATAACCGTTATTTATTATTGTGTTGCATGCGTTTGTGTGATCTATTTGTTTAGGTACGTATATTTATTTAATTTACAATATTTACAATGTAAAAGTGTGTATTTGAATTCATCTGATACATTTAAGGAATCTATCATTGACCTTGACAAGATTAATATAACACGCTTTGAACGTATTCGTAGAGTTGAATAACTTTGTAGTTTTGATATTGAAATTCGTTTAACTATTTGAAAAATGCAAATATTATGAACATTACAAACTTTATCGAATTTTTATTTTATCACTAAAACATGTAATCAACAAGCGGTGGTAAATTGTATAGAGTGCCTGATTCCACTCTAAAGTTTGTTTACGTTCGTACAGAATGAATTTTTAGGCAAGAAACAATAATCTTTACCACGTGAAAGAATGTTTGGTTAGTTTTATATTTCGCAACAGTGTTTAATGTTCAACATGTTACGTATATATTTATTTATCTAAGGAATTTTGAGGTATCTCTTACAATACGTCCAACTACGGACCGTATTTATATTTCATCGTTAATATGAATTGATTCATTGATTCTTTTCAAGAGTTTGTATACATTTTAAAAGAATAAAGTACAAGCATGAAACTTGCTTTATCTTGTACATGGAGAATGACAATGAATGTTTAAATTCCTAAAATTTGACAATATTTATAAAAAAGTACATTTTACGGTGATTTAATTTTTTACGTAAATCACACGAATTATTGCTTGTGGATGTGCCATGCAAACTTGTCAAAATCGCCTTGAATGTTTGTTTACAAAAGTATTGTAAGTATAATGACGGCGAACTTCAGAAGAATCGTATTGGAATGTTAATCAATGGATAGTGTGCAAGTTATTTAAGGTTTTATTGACGTGTTAAAAGTATTAAGAACTATATGCGTTTCATTGTTTTGAGTCTTTGTGCAAAAATTAAGTGACATAAATCGTATCTTTAAAAACTAATTTGAAATGACATTAATGATTAGTTCCCAAACGTAATCGTAGTCAAGTTTCATTCGTCGTAATAACATTTATTCATTAATGGTTCTTATGCGTTTCTGTGAGTGTTTGGCTAAGGTACGTATTTGTATTTTATTAACTTAGCAAATATGCTTATGGTATACGTTGTCCAAGTGTGTTTTTAAATACGTGAGATTCTTAAAAATGTATCATTTTCCTTAATATTTTTGATATAATTCGCTTTGAATTAATTAGCACAAAAGAATTAAGCAAGAGAAATCGAATAAGTTCAATTTGATTGAATTATTTTTTTGGAAAGACACAATCTTCGATTTCCAACATTGGTGTTCACTACTTTGTGTTGGAATAACTAGAAAATTCGTGTCAGGCTGAAGTAGAGTCTAAAATTAACTTCTGTGGAAAGAATTTTCACAAAAACAAATCTGAATGCAGTTATGCCCTCTCCACTTCTTATAAACGTGAATATCTTCCTATAAAATAGGAATTTTGGAGTGTAGTAAATTGAGCCAGAAAGAATTAAGCAGTAAAAACTGAATGAGATATACTTTAATAGAAAATTTTGAGCCATTTATGAAATTTTGGAGTAATGTAAATTTATCATTAAAGAAATAACTAAATAATTAGTGTCAGGCTAGAGTCTAAAAGTAACCATTGGAAAAGAAATTATCTTAAAAACTTATATCAAAGAAGGTTTGCTCTACGAAGCACATTAACCCCATTTTTAAGAAATATAATTATCTTGTTATTTTAAAAATTTTGCGATGCAGTAAATTTAGCAAAAGAAAATGAAACAAGTGGAAATGAGTGAAGGCAATTTGAATGAAAAACGAATATTGGGAAGTACAGAATCAAGAATTTCCAACAAGGGTTTTCACTATTTTGTTATGCAATAACATGAAATTTGGTGTCAAGACTAAATAAGAGTTCGAAATTAACCTCTGTAAAAAAAAAATTTTTTAGCCATTTTCAAAATTTATGAATAAGGCAAATTTATCACTAAAGAATTACGCAGGAGGAATCGAATGAGATCAGTTTGAAATGAAATCATTTATTGGGAAATATACAATTTAGGATTTCCAACAAAGCTGTTTACTATTATCGGAATAACTAGATAATTGGCGTCATGCTAAAATAGAGTCTCAAATTAACCCCTGTAAAAAGAATTCTCTTAAATACAAATTTGAAAGAAGTTATGCCCTCCAATGCACATTAACCCTATTTTCTAAAAATTTAAATATCTTCGGTTGTTTTAGAAATTTTGAAATGCAGAAAATATAGCAAAAAAGAATGAAAATGTGGAAACGAGTGAGAGCAAATTTAATGATAAACGAAAATTGGGAAGGACAAAATACATGATTTTAAAAAAAGGTGTTAATATTCTGACAGCGTAACATGAAAAAGTGTCAGGTTAAAGTAGAGTCTAAAATTAACCCCTGGGGAAGGAATTATCTTAAAAACATATATGAAAGAAGTTATGCCCTACGATGCACATTAACCCCAATCTCTATAAAAGTAAGTATCTTTGGTTATTTAAGAAATAATGCAGTGCAGTAAATTTAGCGAGAAAGAATTAAGTAATGAAAACTGAATGAGATAAATTTGCATAGAAAAACATAAATGGGAATGACACAAACTAGGATTTCCAACATGGGAGAACAAATTTGAAAGGTGTGCCCCCAAATGCAGGTTAAACATAACTCTTTATAAAGGTGAACATCCTTGTATTTATTATGTATTTTGAAATGCAATAAAGTTAACAAAACACAATCAAGCAACAGGAATTGGGTAAGATCAATTTGATTTAAAAATGTTAATAGGGAAAATACAATCTAGGATTTCAAACATACGAGTTTACTATTATGTGTCGGAATAGCTATATAATTGTTTTCAGGTTACAGTAGAGTCACAAATTTTAACCCCATTTTCTATAGATTTAAATATCATCGGTTATTTTAGAAATTTTGCAAAAAGGAATGAAACAAGACGAAATGGGTAAGAGCAATTTGAATGAAAAATAAAAATTGGGAAGGACAGAATCAAGGATTAACAACAAAGGTGTTCACTATTTTGTCACACAACAACTTGAAATTTTGTGTCAAGACTAAAATAGAGTTCAAAAATAACCTCTGTAAAATGAATGTTTTTGAAAACAAATATGAAATACTTTTTGCCCTCCTATGCATATTAATCCCTTTATCCATAATTGTGAGTATCTGAGGTTAATTTCCGAATTCTGCACTGCAGTAAATATAGCAAGAAACGAATTAAACAAGGAAACGATACGCATCAACTTGAATGAAAAGCAATAATTTAAGAGGACACAATCTAGGATTTTCACAAACCTGCAACGGAATAACTTGGAAATTGGAGTCAGAAATTAAAGTGCGTACGAAAAATATAAGAAAGTGCAAAGCGTGTTTCGTAAATTGATAAAAATTTAATCAATAGTGTAGTGACAGTACGCAAGTTGCAAGCATAATTTAATTTCTTAATATATTTATTAGTATTGTTGGTACGCATGAACTAAGAATTTAGAGAAAGATAATGTAGAATGTTTACGACAAACATATGCGGAATAATTGTTTTTATTTGATAATAATTTGTAATAGTAAATATATACAATAAATCAGTCATTTTGTTGTAAATTTTTATCGCTATTATACGGTTCGTCAAAAAAGTTATTTCTGCTTTTAGATTGAGAGTCACCGGATGCAATACGTGTTTGATGGACTTCGCGGTGAATCATTTAAATCTAGCAATAAGATTTTTTACCCTGTGGATGACTTAGCTCGGGGACAAAGTTTCTATAAAATAATTTCTATTCATGTTCTCTTTAAGTTTCGATATTTTAGTTTCTTCATGTGTAAATGCAAGTGTTCAATGATATATTTTACGAGGAATTGAGAAAAGTTCTTCAAATTTTCAATAAACATGTGCCAAAAATTTTATATTGAATTTAAAAGCAAATAATTTATATTTAAAGAAAACAATGATACTAAAAGAAATTCACGAGTTCGTAATTATACCCCAAGTATTAAAACTTTACTTTAATAAAAATATTGAGAAGAAAACGGGTCTAATATATATCCAAACCATATTATCAATAAATATTTATTCATATAGCATCTAGATTTACAACATTATACATTTCGAGAACAATGTTTACTAAAGAAAAAGGTACTTGTATATGCTCTATTAATTTAAACTAACAGTTTTCGTAGCAATAAAATAGCAATCGCATCGTCCAATTTTACTACGCTCCTTGGACTCAAATTCTCCCTCTACAGAGGCCGTCTGATCAGATAATGTATTTGAAACCTTTCTTCTTATAGTCGTAGATGAAAGAAATAATTTCAACCAGGAATACCTAGAAAAAGAGAGAATTTGCGCAGGTGATTTAAACTTTCGCTTTACTTGAACGCAAAGGCTACTTCATTTGAAGGTCAAAGTATACTTTTGAAAAATATTCAAAAACTGTTCCAACTATTTTATTTTTCTTAAATATACTGTATTCATAGTGTAATTAGTATATGTTTAATCCGCATTATCGGTAAAGTTTGGTATAGATGCAGTGAAATAATTTCCACTCACATCGCGTACTTTTTCCTTTACCAATGGTGAGAATCCAAAGAGTGTGTTTGTAGATATGTCATTTTAATGTTATTTTTAAAGGAGAATAGAAGATAGAGTGCATCTCATGTTTCTCATTGTATTTGGAATCTTCCATCCACACGAACGTCCTTAGTCGCGAATTCACATCCAATGACGGTGTATCCAGTGACGGTGAAGAGAGAGAAGGAGAGGGAGAAAGAGAGAAGTAGGAACAAAGAAAGAAAACAAGAATCTGTGGTTGTATTTCACAATTTCATTTGAATAAATTAATGAAAGAGATTTCAGTTTTAGTTATATTTGTTGTAATCTAAAACACGTTTTTTGTAATATTAATCTCGGATCACGATTTTATATGCTGCACGATTACAACCAGTGTTATATTGTAGATCATTGTATTATTGGAACATGTAATTTATTAGTTCCTTGAGTGGTTTAATGTGATTTATAACACGAGAAATGAAATTTTGTGTTAATAATTCATATTTTATACAAAACTTTTCTTTCTTTATTTAATTTCTTTTGGCATGGTGAATGTCGTGTGCTGCAGGCCGTGAAAATTTGCATCGATTTATTCATTCATTCATTCATTGTAAATGTTTGTTTTTGTTCTTAAATAATTGTGTTTTTGGAAAGGAACTATCTTTTTCTTATATGTAAAATAATGATAGGTAAATTTATTTCAGAACAATTTTTCATGATCTACTTGAAATATCTTTATTAATATTACTATTAAATTTCACTTATTCCAAATCACTTACAATACGTCCAACAATCGACCGTATTTGTATTGTATGTTCATAGCATTATGACACTCAGCAAAACACAGTGAGTATATTTATCTTCATTTCTGTAATATAATGGCTCGCTACGATACAATATTTTAGTTTTATGTTTAAACGCTACTTGTGAAATAGTAATTATATAAATCAAATCTCTTTCATACGTATTATTGTATGTTAGTAGTTCTTTATTTGTGGATACTTTATGGTGGCATCTATTTAATATCTAATTCCATACCATAACAATGCATATAACGCTTTACACGCAATTCGTTATATTTCTTGATAATTGTAAGCGCGGGAGTTTGAAAGTTTCAATCAACGTGAGATAGTTGTTTTATTTTTATAAGAAACTTTATTCTCAAAAAAAGGTTAGTTTCATCGGAAATTAGTTCGAAGCTGAGCGAGAACCACCCACGGGTACAAACTGTCTCTCTTTTCTGTGCTATCGACATTGTTTTGTTCTAGATGTAGTGTGAACTAATGATTACCTTTATGTGAACAGAATTCTCGCAGTCAAATGTGTATTGTTCGTTTCCTATTAAAAAGGCATTATTATAAACTCATGTTATTACTATTAGTAGTATCGACTAGTAACAATATGAACTGTAAGTATTAAACTTTATCCACTAGTTTGATATATTATTCTGTGTATTTCACAAGATGTTATTGAACGACTTACATGTATGTATGGAATCCGTAATATTAGTTATTTCTATAAAAATATTGTAATAATACTGACGCGGGGATTCCGTTAAACCCGCTGTGGTTGGCCGATGACACGGACTTATCGGATCCCGTGACAAGAAGATGGGGTGCATGAAGTGGGAGTGGGTGGAGGCCGGTGGCCAAGGACCAAAGAAACGCTGTTCATGAGATAGCTGCTTTTACTCACACGGTTCTGGGTGGCAGTTGATTGGCGGAGGTTGTCCTGGGTTCCATAGCTGTCGCTCGTCAGTACTCGACGAGAGTGGCTCGGCTGAGAGGCCTAGGTTCGACAGTAGTGGCCGGCAGGCGGTCGGAGACAAAACACTGCGTGTGACCCCGCGATCGGAGGTTCCCCAACTCCAGTGTTTGGTACGTCGTCTCTCTCGTCTCTCTGCGTGCCTTTTATATATTATATTGTCGTGACGACATGCCCTAGTAACCCAGATAAACCTAGTCTTCAAGGTCTTCCGTTCCCAACTTAACAACTGATGACACTGTCCAATGCTGTCCAATCTTCACAACAATACTTCACAGATTAATAAAACAACAATTTATTATATAATTATATTTCACTATAGCTCTATTGTGGCATTTATTTGCCTATTTCTAATAGAAATGGGGCTATTGTTTCATGATTAATGTTTCACTTGCATTTCTTAATAGTGAAGTTGTATCAATATAATATTAAATATTTTAATAATATGAAAAATATTTCTAACAATCAATTAGAATATGAAATATGTAGTAAGTTGTACTCAAGAAAGGAAAAAAAAAGACTAATATCAAACAAATCCATCTTCTTGCAAATATAATATTTATCTCCTGTTTTCTAGGATTCAATGTTGGTGGCATGCTAATAGTAATAGTATGTACTAATTGAGTTATAAAATACACTTTGGAAAGCTCATTGTTTTAGACCTAGTGGATAGCTCAGAGACAAATATGGATATGTCCAGCAACCCAGGTTAGTTTCATTTTTAATTTCAGTGGATTGTGTGTCTGACATAATTCTATAAGTATATTATTATTTCTTACAAACAACTTTTTTACAAAGAATACAAAAAACCAGTACAAATAATACATTAATTTAATAAGAGAACATATCCACCAAATAATACAATGATGAAATGCTACCTTAAGTCTAATTTATAATTTGTGTTGTTTTATATAAACCATCTTTAAATAACTTTAACAAATTTGCTTAGCAATTTCATTTCTTACATAGAATCATGAAGTTTGTTTGGGAGCATTGGTATTCTGATTTCTAATTTGCTTACCACATATTTGTTAGACTATTGAGTAAATTTGTATGTCTGTGAAATGTGTATGTATTTTTGTATGTCTTTCTAATATAGCAAATTGGAATATGGAATATTACATATTTCACAAGCATAATCACATTATTAGAAAGAAATACAAATGTTAGTTTGGGAAATTTGCAATATTCCTCCATGTACCAATTTTTTTAAATTACTTTCGATTCGTGCTTATATTTTATTTTGGATTTATATGGCCATCTGTTTAATTATTTTATTTTTTTATATTTTATTCTTTTAAAATTAATTAAGTGTGAGACTGATGCTGATCCCTGTGCAGTTATGCCATATCATATGATTGATTCAAAAACTGAATTATAAATTAGTCTCAGAATATGATGCAGGGAAACTTCTTTAATTCTGGTCATTAACAATGCACTAATACTTCAATTTATAAGCGATTTCTTTTCACACAATGTTTTCTCCAATAGTTATTCCTCAGTAAATTAGATTATTGGCCGATTATATGTTTGATCTTTATATAATCCATTTCAGGTGCATTGTTGCTATTTATTAATTTCCTAACGTCTTGTATTTCTGTTTTGGTATAAAGGAAAAGAAACAAATCTCACTGTCTTTTGGTATAAGAATGGTTTCAATGCTACATTTATGTGCTAAATTAAGTTGTTGTTTTTTGAATATAAGTGTGAAATTATTTGTTACATTACCAAATGTATCTATTTTTCCTACTTCATTCATAATTATCTCATCTATTGCGTCTTTCCTTCCTTGTCCCATTCCAAGTTCTCCAAATTATTATGGACTTAAATATATTCTCTTCGAATTGTTTGTCAAAAAATAGTTTATTTTGTTTATTTACAAAAAAAAATTAGGTTTCTTATTGACATGCATTCATATCTAAAATGATCCTTCACTTCTTTTTTAAACAACCTTGATCCATTTTCTAAATATTTGATCCCTTCCCTTCATTAAATTTCTAATTCTATCATTTATACATGGTTTGATGTTATAATTGTCTCCTTTATTTGTTTTTTTCATTATAGATTTTTTTAAATGTATCCCTGAATTTTTAATAAATTTTATTTGCCGATATATGTTTAAAACTGTTTGACAATAAAACTCCTATAAACTTTTTAAAATGACTTTTATTTACATAATAGTCTAAAATGTTTGTTTTATCAGTTTCATCTTTATGCTCTAGGTTTATTTTTGACTAATTTATTGAAATTCATAATGATTAATGATCAGATTGGTTCAATTTATATATAAAAGCATAATGTTTCGATATTTTTCCTTTTATGCTAATATGGTCTCTCTCTCTCTCTCTCTCTCTCTCTCTATATATATATATATATATATATATATATATATATATATATATA
>NNCF01126099.1:924491-1001958 GCA_002313205.1 Laupala kohalensis | reverse complement strand
TCCCACCCCTACCTAGGGATGCTAGGGATCTATTATCTGTAATGTGGATTGATTGTTAACCTACAAAGCACTGGGGACGCTCTTATCCATCTCAACGACACCGAAAAGTATGGTTTCTCATCTAATATCGGTTTTTCCATTATTTTTACATGTAATCCCCTTCTCACCTCCTCGATAGAGTTGCAAGGGTTGCCTTACCCCCATAGGGCTTGTTGTCATTTAGTCAGGCATCTGTGTACCAAGTTCGGTTAAAATTGCTCCAGATACTGTAGAGTTATGGTGGGATACATGCATAAAATATTCCAACCCCCATTTCACCCCCTTAGGGATTGATTTTCGAAAAACTGTTTCTTAGTGGATGTCTACTCTATAAAAAGGGACCCATCTGCCTAATTTCAAGTTTATAGACTTTGTAGTTTTTGAGATTTCGTGTTTAGTCAGTCAGTCAGTCAAATAGATAGTTTTTTCAAACATTTTGACCTCGTCAACTAATCATTTCTACAGAGTAGAAGTCCATCCCCCCTCCTCCCCCCTAAGGGACTGGAAAGGAAAATAGCGTGCTCAAGATCAAGATCCCTTACTTAAGGGAGACTTAACAAAACATAAGGGTGTAGCAGCACACAAATTTTCACACTAATACATTTCATAACAAGGCGTAATGGTGATATGAAGAAATTAAATAGTTTAGATAGTTAATATAAAGATAATTTTGATTCATGGTGTATCATACTATGAATCGGAAAAGTGGAGTAATGAGGAGTCGGGAAATACAATGAAGTGGGGCGCGAAGAAGTCGGAGAGGGGAGTATTGGAGGGGCGTTGGCAATGCTCTTGAGCCTCGCGTTCGCTCCTGCGGTGACACTTCGTCACGACGCCTCCTCTACAGCGGTCGACAGTCATGGATCGCCAAATGACCAGGGTCGAGCGCTTCGTGCTGCAAGTTATAGGGATTGTCACCTTCTGCATCCGGCTGGTGCCCTTCTTCTTTCTACGTAAGTGTACTGCATCCTCAGGATATTGGGCGTATTTTTATAGGGTACACATGAAAAGTATTTAGAATATCTTTTCCAAACTCTAATTTGAGTACCTTCACTTCTGTCAGAAAAAAATGTGCAGAATATTCAGTGATTATTACAAAATTAGATAATAGTGAAGAAAATTGTCATGTATATGCATAATTGGTATATAATTGGCTATAGAAGGATCCGAATATAACATTAACAATTTTTTCCATTGAACTTAAATTGTTATGCATTGGTTTACATGAATTATATTTATTGAACAATTATTTCCAGACTTCTGTATTATTAATAATATGATGTAATTACGCTTGCAATTACTTTCTTTTGACTGGACAGTAAACGTCCAAGTAAGTAAGAAAGCAGGAAATTATTTTATAATGCTTTTCCGGTTATCTACCATTCTGTGCTATTGTACAATGATACAGAGTATATCGGTCGAATATAGAGTATTTTGGATCAGGAAAAGTTTTGTGAGCGCGGGTTTTACAGATAATTTTGAAATTGTATGCGTTGATTTTCAATCGGAATTATTTCTTAATTCTTGTTATTCAAATTTTATTGGAACAATAACTATTTACAGTCAATTGATACGTAGTTAATGACTGGACAACCAAAACATAGTACTCTCATAAAAACATTCACTTTTCATGTGTCTCTTCAGGAACATGACATACTCTACCCTTTATCCAGCATCATCCTGCGCAGTACCTCATTACACGCATGTACTGCGGGTAAGCCTACATAAACCCGATCTAGTAAGTTCGATGGACTGGGATAACAAAGGATAATATTTAAGAGTTAATATGTCTAAAACTTTAAAACTGAAATCTTAATACAAACTAGTAATTGAGTCTTTATAGTATTAACTAAATAGTAAAAGTCCTTTCAAAACTTTAAAAACTTTAATTGGCATTACTTATTTGTTTCTAAGAACGTTTTATCATGTAAACTTCATTTCTTCAGACACGGTTTAATAGTTTTAACATTCTTACCCATAATTTTTAATGTACTCAACATTTTAACAATATTTTAACATATTTACACTACTGACATATTTTTCAAAAGTTTTGTTTCACTTTGCGAGATTACGTTGTTCATATCTAATTTAGTTATGAAATTTCAAATACCAAGTTTGTAGGATGTTAAAATTAAGTTTGGCTTTTCACAAAAATATGAGTTTCACACAAATAAATTAATCTACGTTTTAATAACATTTTTGTTTGCCATCAGAAGATAAGGTACTGGAAGTAATTAAATTATTATGAACCGAGGAAATAGTATATTTATTTACAGATACCAAACACAAATATCTGGTTTCTTTTTTATCAAAAGGAACTTCCGTTAGTAATTGAGGAAATGAGATCTATGTCACGCCTGTATACGCACATATTTTCTGAAACACAGGAATTCGTAATATTCTAATTGACCTTTGAAACATAAGCCCGCAAAATGAGGAAGGAGGCTGGAATTTTTTTTTGGAAAAGAATAAGTTACTCATTTTCGTAACATTTACGTGAAGTCATTTTTCTACTAGTACTTCAAATGCCAAATCAAAACAAGTATGGGAATTACTGATACTTGTTTCTGAATACCTGAAGTGTGAGCAATGTGAATTGTATTCTGAGGAACATGATCTCCACCTTTTTAAGTAGACAACTTTCCTAACAATTTTATGATTAAGAGGTGTTTGCTTAATGACTTAAAACGATAAACAAATTCTTTTCCCGAGGCAACGAGACTATTCACGAACTCCGTGGTTTTAGATATACTTTATGTGCTCCTATCACTACTTCATGATTCAGGAAGTTTGACTGATAAAAGAATTCCAAATGAAGTAAAAAGATACAGTCACCTCTTTAAACACTAGATATAAATACCAAACCCCTTCAAATACGCTTGATAAATACATTCCAGTGAAAGTAAAAGGCACAGTCACCTCTTTAAATATTTGATAACATACGTTCATTGTATTTATCTACGGCTTTACTCACAATTCAATTAAAAGTAAAAGTTATTACTTCTAGTACATCATTAGAATGAACTAAGCTGGAACCGAAAGTGATGATATCCCTCATTTTAACTTCTTACGAATATTTTTGACGGTGCATTTCACCAGAAATGAGAATCGCAAATGTCACCAGGATGCAAATGACACACAACTGGAAATTGCCCGTTTCTCATTAATGCAAATTTTGGGTTTGAATCTCAGAGTGGATTGAATACTTTTTATCATACCACATATAATTCAGTTAAAAGAACATTGTAACCCCTCACGACCAGAGCCTCGGTCGAAACCTCGCGAGCGTTACCCTTAAATAACGTGTTCCAAACTTCAATGAGGTTTTTTTTTCATTCGACTTAAGAGAGGATTGAGACCATCTCTAAATGGGTATGGGTACTCTGTTGAGTTGGTAAGATATTCAAACCCTTGGCGGTGACGGATTGCTTTCCCCGAGTACGAAACATAAGAAGAGAAACGAACCATTAACCTACCACAACAATAAATAATTAACATTAATTTAATTCAAAAAAAAATGTCTATGATGTCATTTTAGAAACGTGACTTATACCTCAAGTGTATGAGTACATGACATCAAAAGAACTCCCAAATTAACTTGATCCACAGGTCTAATACTGATCTATTCCTAACATTTTAAAGTGAAATTAGTTTAAGCCCCAATGCAATTTATATATAAATGTAACGAGGATTAGCCAACGGAAGACTAAAAATCATCAACGAATGTAATTGAAACTTCTTCAATACACTTTTCCACACGTAATTCGTGAAACTTGTTATGTTAATCTAGCGTGATCGGGTTGATTATAAACTAAAATACAATGCCTCATGGACAGATTTAATCTGAGGAATAAGGGAGGGAACAAATATGAATTTATCTTTAATAAATCAAAATGAAATAATAAAACGTGTTTCGTGACCTTGAAAATACTTCCTGGGTGTTTTATTCCATATGTCGCATTTATATTCTTTATTCAATACTTTCTTAACACACGAGGGGCTTCATGTCTCGAAACGTGCAACGCGCTTTTGTATTCCTCTCCATGAAGTCTTACGAAAATGGTCACAAAAACATCTGAATGAAACGTTCTTCTAAGCCCAATCACACTTTTGTTGCACTTTCAAAACTTAGAATGAACAATAAAAAGTATTCGTGTCATTCTTGTAATTCAATAACCTGAGCAAATATTGGTGAAAAGGTAAACGCCTCTTGCATTATTCGAACTTTCCCCGTTTACATTAAGTTTCTTAAGATAATTCTAAGGGGTAGATAACAAATATTAAGATTTTGGTAAATAATCTCATTCTATTGTTTATATTGCAAAAATCTATTTTCTCCTTGCCATTTTTGCCTTCAAACATCAATGGAGAGTGTGTAAGTAATCTACGTTCTCTGCTTAAAATCCTAATAACCCAAGAAAAAAATTAGCTACGGAGTAAAAGAAAAAAGAAAAACCACGCATCGATTAAAGAACTAATATAAAATTAATTAATAAAATGAAATTGCAATCATAATTGTCTATTAATTTTCTGCATGAAAATATTTTTGAGTATTTTTTTTTGCAAGTTTCTAAAAGCTATAAATTTCTTAAATGATTGGATTATCTTGAAAGAAATTCCCTGAATGAGTGTTCTAATCACCCACCTTCACGAAAAAAGTCAGATATTTTACTTGAGCCTGTGGTCAGAAAAAAAATTAAAAAACAGTGGGGGTAGGGATACTGAAATACTAAAATAAAAGTTTTTTGGTCAATGTAACTCTTTGATCCGGGATATTCTATAATTCAAGCTTTGGACATTTCACTTAACTGAGAATATCCTTGTGCTAAACTTTGCTAGTTTTTCTTTTTAGTGTGGAATTTTTCGTCTCGCCTGTCTTCTTTTACTTCTTTGAGGTTTATTATTCTCATTTCGTTAGTGATACTCGTTTGTTACGTGTAAAAAAAATTAATGCTGTCTTAAAAATTTCATACTTACGTTTATTCTTTACTTTTGATGGTCTCTAATACATTATTCATAACGTTGGTGTGAAGTAAGTCAATTATAGATAAACAAAAATTTAGGACAATTCGGTAGGTCAGGAGGTCAACAAGGCGAACGTGATAAACCTGAGATTGTTTACAGCGATTAATGTGTTGGTATAGTATTATGCACACACACATTTGTAGAATATAGTTTAAATTCATTCTTCTCTTTCAATATTAATTTACAATTCTTTACGTTAGTAAGTAAAAATACTTAAAATATTTGTTAATTTCTCAGAATTCGACAACTCTCTAGTCTCTACTACAAGTGCTTAGATGCCCAGAAATCCAAGTTTTATCGTGATATTGTTTAATTTCAGGGAGCCAAACCCATTTCTTTCCTCAAATAAGAAAAATTAATTAATTGAAACACGACAAAAATTTATTCGAATCAGTAATACAAGTCTTTCTTTCAACGGTTCATGCTCGCATGGTTTCAAAGCAACACGTCCCACCATTTACGTAACATTTTTTTCCAAAACGGGAATACATATTTTGTCTCCTTTATTCTAAATTTCATCGAAAAAGAGAATAAGGATAAAATTTATTTAAATTCCATCAATGTAATGAAACTGCGGGAAGAAACGTTGATAGTAATATAGAGCATCAACTTATCAATTTGACAGAACGGTATAACATATAAGCTATTCGCGATCGCCCAGAAAGTGATTTTTCTTTTTACATTTTCCACATCACAAAGGAAAAATCAATATAATAG
Organism: Laupala kohalensis; assembly: GCA_002313205.1. Taxonomy (NCBI): domain Eukaryota; kingdom Metazoa; phylum Arthropoda; class Insecta; order Orthoptera; family Trigonidiidae; genus Laupala; species Laupala kohalensis. Next base: position 996,177 of record NNCF01126099.1, on the reverse strand, counting down.
AATTTTTTGAATTTATTTGCATTCACACGTTCAAAATAAATCATAAAATACGATGATAAAAAAAAGAAGAAATTTCGACGAAGCCAAGTAACACAAATTTTTAGTTACAGAGTCTAAGTTTTGAGATCTATCTCACATACCTTCAACATAAAGATCCTTTATTTCTTTTCCAAGAAGCGCGTTTCTCTTGATACCACCTCTTCCACACACCTACTGTTGCTAAGCGGAAAGGGGAGGGGGAAAATAAAAGCGATGAAAGGCTTACAAATGACGATGTTGGGGGTGGAGGGGACAGCCGATCGGAGAGGTATCGGTATTTAGTCTCGCGTCCATTCTTGAGGAGACGCTTCGCCAAGGCAGCTTCCCCGAAGCAGTCGACAGACATGGAGCGCCAGATGAATGCGGCTCAGCGTCTTTTGCTACAGGCTGTGGGTGTCTTAACCTTCTGCATTCGCCTGGTGCCTTTCTTCTTTATGAGTGAGTTGATGCATCATGCTCAGGATTACTTGGACTTAAACTTTTCTTTTCTTAAACGGACTTAGTGAAAGTTAACTCTGCGAACAAAATTCAACTGCAATAATGTTGTTTCAGTTAGTTTTATTGCGAGACCAGGGAGATGATATTTATTGAATGTGTCAAATCGTATGTATTTCAGAATGTGATTTAATTATTGAACGCATAGCATTCACGTCTTTATATTGCAATCACACTATTAAACTTTATATAAAGTTATTTTTACGTTATATGTCTCTACAAATTTTATAGTGGGTTGAGGTGCCATCACAGCATACCTTCCACAGAATACACAACTATGTAACAAAAAATTCATGAGTATTGTTTCTGCACAGTTCCTGCGGTCTATATTCACAGTGTAATGACTCGCTTTATTTCAGAATGTAGAGCGCGCATTTAAATCAATATCTAAGGATTAAAACTGTTGAAAAAGAACGAGCTTGTCCCGAACTATTCATAACACACGGTGTTTCATTATGACCCACCCTTTAGAGAGGCGCACTCAGAATTTATTTTCGGAAGGGCTTCTTGTTTTTCCGGTGGAAGTTTCAGGAAAGAGGACAAGATCTTTTCCAGAGGATGATTACAAGGGTGTGGTGAACCTCCTCGGGAAAGTTTTTGTTTTTTTACCTCAAAAACGTATTTTAATGGACCCCTTTATAAGAAATAATATGAAATTAATTTTTGTTAACTCTTCCCATTGGACAATTTTTATGTATATTACCGACGTCGTGGCAACTTAGTCCTAAGGATTAATTTCACACCTCTGCAGACCGACATAAACTAACGATTTCATTTCTAAACTATTAATTTCATTTATTTAAAATAAACAATTAAAAATTCACATTTTCGTCTTGTAAAATACTTTTTAATTTTGGATTTGTAGGGGCTTGAGCCCTTTTTGCCCTTCCCGCAGGTGCAGGTCTGACCCTTTGCGTCTGGAGAGAAAAGAAATTCCACTCTCTTGAAGAAAATAAGATTTGGTCACAAACATTTTGTCCCAACTTATGTAAGAGAGACTGCAATAGTTTTGTTGCCACCCCTATTTAGCGGCAGATGACAGATACCTATTTGTGTGCATCTCTTGACCGAAACAAATTCTTTTGAGAACAAAAAGGTGCCCAAGAAGTATTTTAATATGCCGATCGATTTGTCCGTGTGTCGATATTAACACCGGAATATCATCTGGGCTAGCCAAGAAGTCTTTGAGTGATTTCATAGTGATCTAAGCGTAACTTTGCTAGAGTGAAGCTCGCACTTCTCGCTAGTCATATTTTAAACAAGAAAGTCTGAGTTAAACAAAACGTTCAAAAAAAAAAGAGAAAAGAATATTAATGTTTCCTTATTCACTTCCGGTGGATTTAGGTTTCCAGATGGCTTCAATGAATCACGGAAAGAGTATTCTAAAAGTAAGAGGAATTTTGTACAATAGCTGATTCAGTCCTAGCAGTTGTACAAAGCTAACTCTGGAATGAATGGGATGAATTTCATCAAATCTCTGAACACAAGACAAAGTGAATAGATAAGTTTTAGAAGACTTTATTGCATTTTGAATATAGCTTTTTAATGGTGACACATCCTTCCAAATTTAACCCGAAAATATTATTTAAAATAAAGAAAAATATAAATATAACTCATGATTTTGAATTAAAGCCACGAATAAATTTCTTCGTTACGAATTTACTTAACATTTCATATGATTAAATTAATAACATATGTTGATGTGTGTTTTGCCCAATACTGGCCACGAATCATTTCGTCAGAAAAGGTCTTATTTTTTTATTCTATACTTAAGGGCTACTTCAATGGTTACGGAGGGATGATTAAGCGCCCAACCAGATTCGCGGTATGTGGAACACCTTAAGTATTTGGACATACTTTTTTTTCATTTATATTAGACCATCTGATCACACTGTCTCTATTACTAAGGAAACACTTGGCCCTTTATATGTTTTCCCTTAAAGTGAGCTTCATCACAGCGCATCCTGACCGCATTATGAGTTAACCCCACCACGAGGAGACGTGTGCATGATCTTCTATATTTGCATGTCTCATTTAATACAATTCCGCTCGCTGTCCCCCCATTTCTTTTAAGTATTTGGACAGTAAATTAATACCCATGAACAAGACAGAATTCTTACACTTTTTTTAAATAGATGAAGCTTAAGTTCCGTGTGTTTCATGTCACAGCTGATCGCATCTTTAGTGTACAGATCAAGAGAACTTGCATTGAAACATGTGACTATTACACTTAAGAAATTTTAGGGTATTCCGCTGAAGTTTTCTTAGGTTTGTGGGAAGTTATTAACTTTGATTTGTAAGATTATTTGTTTACCATGGTACATTTTCTTCATAATTGTTCGTAAATTTAAGATATATAATGTATCACTGAAGTTTTAATGGCTATTGATAATGTATCAATTTCGCATTTTTAAGTAATAAATGAACATTTGTTTCACTGTGGTACTAGGAAATATTTTTTGTGATTCCATTTTCTGTAAAAATTCTGTCTTTTGTTGTAATGTATGTACATGTTAGTAGTTGCATGTCCACTCAAAACAAACCTAGAAACACTGTATTAGACTTCCTTTAGCTTCTTCACATTTCTTCTCGACATTTCATAGCTAAATAATAAAGGAAAAATATCAAGATACGAGGAAAAGTTCCCCTTTTTGTGTTTAAGACAGAAACTTAAAAATACAAATCTCCCAGAAGGTATGAAACAAGGAGTACAAGGAGAATCATTGAAAGGATTCGTTCCGCTAAAATGTATTGCTTTCATTCTTGCGGAAAAAATGTAAGAGATAGGAAAAAGTTTAAGTTCAAAAGAATATAATGCGGATTCTTGATTGAAATATCGTGAGCAAAATTACCACCGTACTTTTCAAAATAACTGAGAACCTCTTCTCAAAATTATGTACCCTTTTTATTTTGTATTTTTGCAGAAGGTATTTACTTTTAATCAATAAGACTCTAGGGACAATGAATTGGCTTATTAGAAATACAAAAAAAGAGACCACAAATGAGAATTCGTAGCGATTCGTAGGACTTTCACTGAGCATGGGTGAAGTGGGGAGGGGGGATGGCGTGAAGTGCGGAAAATGCGAAGAAAGGAGAGGGGGTCTAATGCTGGAAGTAGGAAGGCGGCTTCCGCGACGACATTTACCCTGGAGTTCACTCACGAAGTGACTTCGCCGCGATACCTCCTCCGCAGCGGTCGACAGACATGGCACCCCAGATGAACATGGCTCAGCGTCTTCTGCTGCAAATTGTGGGTGTCGCCACCTTCTGTCTGCGCCTCGTGCCCTTCTTCTTTCTGTGTGAGTTCCTGTCTTCTGCTTCGGAATAGAAATATTTCCATGTCGTCAACGTGTAGCAAGAATTTTGAATTTAGCTTTGCATTCTTAAACGAATGCAGTACGCTACTTTGGACACATCAATTTACCCCAATAAAATTGATTCATTTAAGTTTTTTTTATATGTGTAGTGCGAGATGTATATAGATTTTCAGTAACTAGATACCATATTTTCATCATCTAGCTAGGGATTGTTATAATTTTAACATTTTAACTATATGCCATCCTAATCGAATATCCTTTACATTTGCCAACAAAAATTAATCTTAACTGTGTAATTACACTTTAAGTTTGAATATCTAGTGTGAAACTGTACTCTGCATAACTTTCCTTATTCTTCGTCATTAGCTATTAGTCTTAATATGTTATAAGATGGGTGGTATCTCGATTACGTTTTGCAAATCCATTTTCATACATAGGATTGTGAACACTTCAAACTTAATGATTAGATTCCTCACTTATCATTTATTTCATATTCCCCGAAACTAGTTTACTTTCAAATTTTCACATGTATGGGTGATATCTGATTAATTGTGCTTCAAGATAATTCACATACACTTACATAATATACTAACATTTTGTAGTTAATAAATTCTTTACAAATGGCTTAATAAACGCACGGAGAGACGATGTATTTCTTCTTTATAACGAATAATGGTCAGTGAATTTAAAAAACGTTAATGTAAGTTTCAATCTATTCTCTTTTCAATATCAATATTGGATTATAATAATTTCTTAAGTAGAGAGATAGAAGAACAAACCTTCACTAACAAAGGACTTTATTTTCTTTTTTATAATGGAAAACATTTTCAAATATTTCCAGTTTGTTCAGCGAAATTTTCAAGGCCTCATTTTTTTTCGTTTGTTACATTTCCTTTGTTATTTTACGCTTTTTCGATGACACGACCCACTCATGTTTACAAATCATTGTGTTTTCCTTTCGACTTACTTATGACTTTCGACAACTTGTGATTCACGAGAAACGATGTGTTGTTACGAGTGGCGCTATGCGAAGAATTTTTTCTTACATTCACCACAGAAGTATGTAAACTATTTATTCTACCAACAAAATAGTTGCTTTACACTTTGACTAGTTGCCGTATTTGACCTTAAGCGGAACTCCTTTCTTTCAATCTTTTCCTTGACAAGCTAGTAGCATGTATTCAGCAATACCTCGATCAAACCCAACGATTAATACGAGAATGCTATTCAGTAAATCTGAAGTGACCGTTTTATGGTTGTTTATAACTGGAAGTTCACTAGAAAAAGTAACTTACGATCTCAGTTATTTTTGCATTAATTTATCAAACAATTATTGTAATTATATTTAAAAGTTTAACTTCCATGTCGTCAAAGCTTCAATGTATCACCTGAAGATTTTTATTGTTTTCATTACTTAAGTTCTTTTCAGTTATACGAAGAAAACGAAAGTAGTAAAATCCAAAATAACACTTTTTAAAATAGTATATTTAAAGTATATTAGAATATTTGTAATGTCGTAACTATTTATGTAAAATAAAGTTCCAAAAACATTGGTATAATGTAAAGTCTTATGCCAGATACTTGGGTGGTTTTACAAAAGTAAATCGTTTCCTACCTTTTCAGTAAAGTTGGTTAACCGATACTTACAAACCTCCGTGAGACCCTAGATATAATATATTTGAGTGAACATTGTGTCGCGTTCCTTCCTGAGGTATACGTTCATTAATCTGTGAGCGTGAACTCTTTGCATCTCCGGACGAAAGGATAGAAAGAAGCAGTGGTTCATTAGATGTAATTACCATGAACGGAATCTGAAACATGACCATGGAATTTCTGAAAGTCACAATCGTGGTATTCAGTTTTTTTCTGCTAATACATTTGTTTTGTAGGAACTTTAATTCCAGAATCATTAATTCGTAGTTTACCATTGTGTAATCAAATTGTTTTGATTCTGTTGGAGTTCTTATTTCCGTTTCTACGCAGAATTCGAAAATCCGGAGACATCAATTTACCCAGAACAAACGGACCATGGAGTGATTGAGTGATTCACTGACATTCCTTAGGAAGTATTTCCCAAAGTCACACATTTGATCTAAGGTTTATAACAGTTATTTTTAGAAGAGATGGGGAAAGGAATTCTGAATGCGTCTCTAAATTTTATTTTCAGGGAGGGGGGAATCATTTTCATATCAAAACTTAAACCTCCAAAAAAATTGTTTCGAGGTCATCTTCAATTCCGAAGAAATATTCCTGACAAACAACCTTTCAAACTCGGAAAATGAACCGTGAGGGTAAAAATATTAAGTTAGTATTGAAAATTTTCTCGAAGGTCACTAAATAAACATTTTACATCCATTCATTTACAAGTAATAATAAATTTATAATGATACATTTATTGTCATATTTAAAAAATGCGTATGATCACGTGGAGGATCATAACTAATTTTCTCTCCGGAATCAAAGGACCATACCATCAAATCCGATCAAGGGCCCGAAGACGTAATGCCATTCATTCACTAGTGCACTTGACACTTCGTTTTCCTAATCCGTGTGTCAGACTAAAATGGTTCATTTTTGAGAATCAAAATTTAAAAAACTCATTTTGCAACGTTTTTATGTACTCTCAATTATTCCATTACTCTCGAAAGCATTAGTAAATAAATGAATGCCCCGAATATAATCCTTGTAAATGGTTATTCCCCAAAAGTAATCCATCGAGTTTCCTGTTGAGTTCTGTTTTATCCAGCAGTAATTTTCAGATATTCCAGTCAAAGTCATGACTTGATTTGTAGCCATTACTCTACACAAACCAAAAATGTATTTTCGTATTCATTTTTATGATTCGTTGGAACCACTAGATTAATATAATATTCAATTAACATTTTTAGAATGAATATTCGTAATAACGTTATTTATTATTGTATTTTATGAAATTTCTTCTTTTGCGGGACACCGGAGACCACCGTCGCGATGACCCTATAGTACACAAAAATTATCAAAAATAGGGGAAATAATTCGTAAAAATTTTGAAGCAGGAAGTCTCGGGTTCGATTCCCGGTCCGTCGCAATTTTCACCTGACTGTTGGCGTTACATGAAAATTTGTAGTTTTTTTACATGCTTTTCGATATGTTAACTTATTAAAATATATAACACATATTTTCTACAAAGCACTTAATTGGTAAATAGTTCTAAGAACTGTTAATTCAACTCTTGTTAATAACGTTTATCTTTTGCATCAAGTTCAAAAATTCTAGGGATTTAATTTTATTACGTGTACTATTTGTACTTCAATGTACGTAGACAATACCATAGGGACATATTAATCGAAGGGACACTCCATGTTTCGGTGTTACATGATCCTTTTATCTTGAACTTCATGCAGCAAAATTGGTGAGTGAAAAAAGTGATAATGAGAGTTCAGGTTTTGTATTTCATTATCTTTGCGTTAATTCAATAAAGGAAATTATATTCTAAAGACTGATAAGCAGGAAAAAATTTCCAGTTGGGTTACACGGCCGGTCACACGTCGCCAGATCGCGACTCTATGACAGTATCGTGGCATGGCGATTGAAGATATGGACTCCCCATGGTGTCTTACACCACCATACACCCGGGCGCACATCGAGATGCAGCTGACGCACGCAGCACAGCGCAGGGGCAGCACTGTTTCTGTGGCTCAGTGTTGTAAAGGGAAACAGCGCGAGTTGAGACGCAGCACACACCCAGCCCAGATCTTTGCTGCACATACCTGTGTGACCGTCGTGGGTCAGCTACAAAAACTGTGCCGCGCAGATGTGTCCTGCGCTGTGCTGTGCTACGCTGCGCTGCGTGCGTAGACTGCGTCTCAATCTGCGCCCCGGGTTAATGTTGCCAGTGCAGTTGTTGGAATTAAAAAAATCTCTTCACGAGATTCAACATCAATTAGTCTGTACAGATAAAATGACTGAGAAATGCTTGTTTTAACTAGTTTCTTTAATTATGTCATCAAAGTTCATATTATTATACAGCTATACTGAAACCATTTGTATTCTTGTTCAGTTTGTGTTTAACAATAAAGCTAATATGTATTTTTAATACCAAAAAGAAAAGTATACCAGTCGTTTTCAGAAATGTTTCAATCAAATCAAAATAAATTTCATGTATCATTGACTCTTCCACCTTCGTTGAGCTATGCCACAGACAGACATTTATCTTTTTCAAACAACTTTGAAGAGAATTTTCACCAATTACATAGACCCGTCAAAGTATACTTAAAAGCGTGTACTTGCATTGTGTACTTGAAGAGCGGATCTTCAGAAGAGTGTGATTTTTCAGTCTCAGCTACTGGAGTGTATATTATTGAAACTGTATAGTGAGACTAGCTAACCCCGACATTTTTGCTCGATTTTCAACATTTGCATTTCTCGACATTGTATGAGTGTCTCAGCACGCAGGGGGTGGCACAGATACCCCCCAATGAGGGAATGTCTCTTTTTATTGATAATACGTGGGTGTTTCCTTACCCCAAATTACATTGAGATACATTTCAAAACGTAGAAGTTATGGAGCGATGTATTTATTGCGCCGCTGGTTTTAATGCGCAGTGTATAAAGAAGTATGTCTAGTTAAAGTTATCGAATGTTCCAAGATTTTCACATGTTTCTACACCATACAGCCATAGAATTGTATAAGCCAAGAATGGACATTATCATTGCTAAAAAATTGAGTTAATGAGCCTTCCCAAGCAAGCCTCAAAAATATTTTCTAGATTGAGAATCATTGGTTGTATGGACTAGGCTGTGAAAGATTAAGGTTCCACTTATTCTTGAGCAATACCACCGTGGAATTAATTAAATAAAATATCAACTCAGCCATAGAGCACATTGTTAGACGAATATAGTATCATCTTGGCTGATTTATTCAACAAACAATATTCTCTATACAGATGAAGTGGAGTTTGTATAAGGTTAAATCAGAATTATAGGCCAAAACTGGTAAAACGCCACTTTTTCGACCAGTAATAAATTTCTCACCGAAATGTCTCTGCTTGTTTCAGGCATTTTCTCTCGTGGACACGACCTGGGATGTAAAGGACGAAGAGGATGGTTCTATCTTCCATGGGTCGAGTATGTCATATATTGTGGATGCATGACTTTATCGTCACAGATAGTTCTGGTTGAAACAATTTGTTTTGTTGTAGGCGGCTTCTCCCGTTCCGTTGGTTTCCGCGTACTTCAGACCATGATCAATTATTAAATGCCAACACATTGCGCATTCATTGGATCCAACTTCGCCTCGAAGAATATTTGTCAGGCGTTTTGAGCGGATTGACGCTCTCTAGGCGTCAGAGAATAATTCGATCAATAATGGCAATGTTGCAACGATTAGGCTTAGCAGATTTTTTCACTGTCTCAAGTGAGAAACCCTGTATTACCTTCACAGACTTCCTAGAGGAAGCTCGGGTCGGGATTACGAAGGGGATTTTCGTAAACAAGATGCAACGTCTTTTCGAAAGGTAATGAACACTAAGTAAGGGGACATTGAAAAGGTTTGATGACAAGGGTACATCGTTCAGTAATTGGTACCTTATGTTCTTTATCCATTATTAGATATTGCATCACAGTCCAGGCAGGTTAATTGTTTGAAATACGTACTAGTAGTTCTTAGTGAAATATGACAATCTTTCAAAAACATATTGTAAGTTTTACAAGATAATTAGTTGAAAACCTCGCCACAGAATTATGTAAAATGTATTAATTTAAATGTGATTCTATGGTTGTTTTTTAAGGCTTACTGAAACATTCATTTTAAATAACGTAAAATAACCTCAACCGATGATGAAAGCTCAAACCGCTAGAAACCTTAAGCATTTAAAGACAGACTGCGATCACTATGAGGTGGTCTAGCTGTCTTGCATTCAGATTGTGTGATTGAATATGAATTAAACGTTTTTTCTCAGCTTTTTTCAAAGAAAATATAGCCCGTTTCATCTAACGGAACTTTACATGTTTCACCAAGTATTTCTCGATATAACGTCAGCAAATCTTTCTTCCCCATAATTTCTTTTCCTCTCTCCATTTTAAATGAATCCTCATAATATGCATGCTCGTTATGTACCGCCACCGTGGTATTATGTCCTTTCGTATGTCAGAACTCGAAAAATGATGTTACTGCATATATTTACAAAGTATTGCGCATGCGCTGTGCGCAGGTGTAGCTGTTGCGTCTGCAAGACTCCTGCAATGGTCCAGAACGAAATGGTAGACGTCAGCGCATCATCAAGTGCCGGACCCTCCCACGCCCAGCACTGCGTCCATCACCGAGACTGCCCTGCCCCACGCGACCCCACGCCACGACCTGCTCCTCCGCAAATTCCAGCTGACTGCGTTCGCAGACTGACGCGCCGCCCCCGCAAACCCTCTCACGGCCCAGGTCACAGTCTCTTCCGCATGGAGATGCATTCGGATGACTCTTCCTCTGACTCGTCATCACGAAGCGGGCGCCCGAAAACCCGAGACGCCAAGATTCTTCGCACTGAAGGAATTCAAAAAGCAATTGCAAGATTCACGGACCGGTTCCTCCAAATCCACGAAACTCTTGCTCAACAGTGAGTGTACCAATATTTCTGAATGTGTTTCACGACCGAAACAACGCGACGTAATTCTCATCAATGAATTTCTTTCGTTTTAGGTTCCTCGTTGAGATCCTGCTGACTTTTAATGTCTCTGAATACACTCACAGTTCACGCACAGTGGAAGTGAGCGTAATTTACTTCGAACTTGTGAACGTTATTAAGGTCCTCATTGAAGATTTTGGTACGTATATAAAATAGCACGAGCGGACTAATATTTCTGAAGTGTTTTCACACACTAATACGTTTCTGGGGAGTACGATTCGGTTATTTACTTTTTGTTCCTTATTGGAATCTCAAGTGTCCTAGTTGAAGAGAGAGACTTTAATTCTATCCCCGATTCAGTCGTTATTTTCATCGAATTACCGACAATATGCTTTTATATTAAGGGGTGTGTACATGTTAACATAAATAATGAACAATATAAAACATGCACATTACTTTTATCCACTCTTATAATGTTTAATGCTACTGGTCACAAAATTCATAAAGTTTTCTCCTTTTTTATTCATTTTTGTCAAGAAGAACCGATAAAGAAATTATGCAGGTGAGGTTAAAATTTTACACAGGCGTAAAACGTGTAGCAGAGACATGGTCAAAAACATTGAGATTCGAAAATCGGATGTGGAAAACAAGCATATCAGCGCATTTGAGAATATCATTCAATGTGGCTACATGGTTATAGTGTTGAGATAGAAATTATGTTAAGTAGCTTTTTGAAAACGTATTTAAAGTTCTAAAATTAATGTTTCAGGAACCCTAGCACAGGAATTTGGTGATCATTCCAAAGAATGCTTAAAGGCATTTTCCAACTTCACGTTTTCGTTCAACCTCGTTATTGATGAAGACGCCAATTTAGATCCTACCACTTCACGCAAGTAATAATTTTGATTAAAAAATTATGTAATATCATGAATACTTAAAATTACCAACAAACGATACACAAATTAAAAATTATAGAGTTCACATATAAAAAATTTGCCACTTAAGCATTGGATGAAGTCTGGAACACCTACACTGAAAATATTTATTCAACCTTTTATCCTAGAGTGGATTAATGTTTATATCAACTTGATTCATAGCAACATTTCTCTTACATTACACATAATAATTAAAGTATTAATAAATAATATATTTCGATACGAAATATTAGATATCATGGAAGATAAGTGCATTTACCCACGCGCATATAAGAATTATACATTATATGATTTATTATGAAAACCTGAATAACTTTCATATTTATGTCAGGATCGCTGAGTTCTTCAGATCTTGCTTGGCTGAAACAAGAATTCTTGGAGTGTGCGATGGAACTAAAGTCCGCTTAGGGGACGTAGCAAACCATTGCTCAGAGCTGAACAGTTTTCAAAGAATCGTAAGTTCTATTATCTAATTGCATGTCTGATGAAATATGATATTGAAAAAAAAGTTTTTAAAATAGTTTTAATAGTCCCTAACATAATTGACGATTGCTGATCTATGGGACCACTAGACTCATCATAAGAGCATGAAAAATAAAATTAACACTTCAAATTGTTTGATTTATACGATTGTGGTGCATAGTAAACTACGTGGATTGAGTATTAAGATAACTCTAAATCTCGGCGAGTATTATTCAAAACAAAAGACTAATCTGCGTTGTGAGCATTCCGTAAGGATCTCTATGGTTTCTGTATTCCACTACTCCTCAAAATCTGGTTTCACTTGTGTAGCAAACATTTCCACCGCTTAAGTATAAGAATACCTGAGTAAACAAATGACTTGAAGATTTTAATTTAAAATAAGTTATATTTTTAATACCATGATTTCAATCTAGAGAAGTATATTCACCAATACACTTATATCTTCTTTCTAATTCATCCTTCTAAGTTGGCGTGGTGTCCGCGTCATTTCCTTCTTGATGCAATTGCCTATGTTTCACGAAGTTTAGTTTGGGATTCATTAGACCAAAATTTCCTTTCCGGAAGGAAAATAAAAATTTCAGGTAAATCATTAATTCGGGTAATCCGAGTAAATCCATTAAGAAGAAGAATTACAATAATACAATATTCTTAACAAATATGGACAGTTTACAGTATTATAGTTCACCATTATTTTCCAAGAAATTTGTATTAAATAAAGAATAAATTCATCTGGCATATCGTGGTGAATCTTACATTAATTGCATTTTCTGGTGCACTTGGTTGAATTATAAATATTGCAGTGTGCTTTAATTTGAATTATTCACTTTTATATACGTTAACATATATCTGACACATTTTATTGCATTTATTACATTTTTGCAGGTTGGAGTAGACTATTATAAACGTCAATTTCACGTGCGAGAGTTTGACCAGATATCGGAAATTTTTCATCACTTATCTGATTTTCTGGAAGCTTCTCTGGACTTCACTCATATTTGTTTGGTCTTATTGAGTCTGCCTCACTCTGAATGGAATCTTGCAAAGAAGGAAGAAAATCACAGCGCTAGCCATGAATGTGCTAACTACGGTTCTCCAAGTGCAGATGCACCCTCCACTAGTTACCACGCAATTGCATTTGATGCAGCTCGTGTAAACGCGCAAAAGCATGCACGTTTTAACCAAGTAATCGCCAGCGAAACAGATTCGGATGACAATGCTATTCTAGATGAACTCACTGACATCAACCCAAGTGATGATTCGATGACTTCCTTTCTCAGTGAGTTGTCTGAAGACAACATTACTGGAAGGAAGACAGATGACAACAGTAATGATGGAGATAACGATACCTCATCCAATGAGTCAGATGGCCTCTTTCTCAGTGATCTCCCTACTGACAGCTTCTTCAGTGAGAGTTCACAGGATGATGGTGAAAACTGCACGACAGAGGAAAAGAAGGTAATTGTGGAGACATATGACAACACAGTAAATGAAATATTGGAATCCAAGACTGATGGTGAAATGCCAGTTAGTGATCACGGAGGAGATGAGCCAACTCTCAGCAATGTCAATGAGGAATCTGTTGGAAGGTCTTCTAAAGAGTCATCTGGGGATGCTCAAATTGAGCGCAGTGACAACGCAGTCACTGGTGAATGTTCCAATAGCATTCAAAATTAGAGAGTTCCATTAAAAAGGACATGAAGTATGATACCTGTGGAAAAACAATAAAACGCTGATGTTTGAAGTTGGGAAGATGGAAGCTACAAATTTGTCCTAGTACTCAAAGCCTTGCATGGGTTAAAACTTAATAGTTAACTTCTGTGATAAAGGAGCCAAAGAAGCAAAACAATTACATTGACAGGGAATTGTAGAAGCGTGAAGGCGAAACTGGAGAAATTAATTCTCCTGAATTGACTGTCATACTGGTTCAATGGCAACTTAAATGAAGTAATTAAGTAAATTACTTATTTACATTTTTTCATTTTCATTCTTTTCCATTAACCCGGTTTACCGACCATGTGGCCACTACCTGGGTTTTGATGTCTCATATCATAGTATTGTCTCTTTCTAGTTGTTACATCTCTTTCTGAATTTTATCTCATATCTCTCATGAATTTTCTCCTTCTCTTTCCTTCTTCTCTCACGTCCCTCCCTAGCGGTTGTTCTTTATTGTCATTTTTGCTGTTCCCTCTTACCCATATGTGCTATACAGGCCCATATGTTTCCCGTCCCAACCGCGAAGAGGTGGGGAACTTCCCACCATCTAGCCGTACCCGTGTCGAATGCACATTGCTTTATTCACATACCCTTCCAAACTTGTATACGCTTGTTCTGTCGAGATGTATTTTGCCCAATCCTGATATGAAAATATCCCATGATGCAGGAGATCTCTTTTCCATCTATCCCATTCATTTCCATTTATTTCGCAGTCATGTGGAACGATGGACTGTATCTAATTCTTTCCCTCGTTTGCATTGAGCGTCATCTGTCAACTGTCTCTTACATAGGTAGTCTCGTATTTGACCATCTCCTGTCAAGATTTGAAACATTGCCTGCGTAGGCTGGAACCATTTCCTTCTGTTATAAGTCAACTCTACATATTTTATAAACCTACATGTTATACTTTTTCCTACCGTATCGCCCAGATTTTAATCACTGCTTATGTTAATTTTCCTTTCCTGCCTTTCATGGTCTCACTTATTTTACTAATTCCTAGCTTTCGCAACCCATACATTATTTTCTTCATTTTCTGTTTTACATATTCTACATGGGCAGTAAATGTCAGTGTTTCGTCTATCATAATCCCTAAATATTTTATTGTTTTCTTGATCTTCAGTCGCCATTTGGGAAATTTAATAATTGGCTCTCTTCAACTTCGACCAAGTTTTTTTCCTATGACAAGTCCCTCCGTTTTTGTTTGGTATAATTTTAACCTCAACTCTGTACATTTTGTCTCAAAATTCTTTAAGATTGTGTTGCTTTTGGTTTTAAGTTCTCTTCGACTATTTCCTTCAATCATAATCATTACGTCGTCTGCATATGTTATCAATTCTACTTTTTCCTTTTTCATTGCTTCTAGTAACACATTAATGACAATGTTCCAGAAGATAAGGCCTGTATGACTTCCCTGTGGACAGCCTTGTTGTAGTGTACGGATTATTCCCTCGTTCCCTATTTCCAGTAGTATACTTCTATCCTCAAGATAGGACTGTACTATTTTCATGAGCTGGGATGCGACATTCTTCCTGAGCAATTCATTTAATATTATGGTCCACTGTACACTATCAATTGCCCCTTGTATATCTACGCACACTGGGAGCATATATCGTGATGTTCTCCCGTTTATCCTTTCTAGCAAATGCCCTATCGCACCTTCCGTTCCACGACCAACTGTGAAGTCATATTGATTTTCACATAATTTTTCATTCAAATTGCTCTCAAGCCTCTCCGAAATGATCTTATCTAATATTTTTTCGATTACCGAGAGCAATGTAATCGGCCTGTATGATGAACTTGTACATGGATTTTGATTTTCCAGTTTCAAAAACAACTTCAGCGGCCCAATTTTCCAGCACTGCGGGAAGTAGCTATAACTGTAACATTTCTGGTAAATTTCCATAATCTCTGCTCCATAATTGGGCATTAACTTCTTTATTATTTCGTTAGTTATGTTATTACATACCAGTTACATTCCAAAAAAATTTTTTGGAGTTATATGCTAAAACGAGTAATTTTTATTTCATGGGATGGAACGTCAAGAGAAGGCAGATGAAGAACTACATGGTCACCAAATAACTGAAATTGTTTCAACATTTTGTTCTCACCTCTATGTCAAAGAAAAATAACAGATTGAAACTACACTTTATTATTAATATAAACAAATAATTGTAGCGGCTGATAGTGCGTGTTTCGTTTTGTTTCAAAAAGGGTAATTAAATGACAAAACTGATATGTTAATCGAGTTCCCACTTTTTTTAATGAACCACTAAATGAAAATATTTGCTAAGTAATGAGACAACAATTGGAATAATATGTATTTTGTAACAAGTCATTAACCACAGTATGTAATCTACTACGAATAATCCCTACTCGTCTCAAAAAATATTTTAAATAACGCCCATTGTCAATTTTTACAATAAAGAATATATTTTGAATAATAAATTATGTCAAACAATATTTTAATTACTTTATCTCATAAGTTGGTTGAATGGAACTTCAATTTTATTTATTCACAAGAATAATGTAACGATATACATGTCATTCTTGTTTACACAAAGTAATCAATATCACATAATGTTCACATGTTTTCTTTCTTTATTATGTAATTACAAATGTACTCTTTTTTATGTAATTACAAATGTAGTATTCATCATATGTTCAATAAATTTTAAAACAAAATATGAGAAGGATGAATCTAATATTTCCTTGAATTAGTATCCTCTGCAGCATGTTACATCTTAGTACTTGGAAAAAAATGAAAAATGTATAAAAATCGTAAAAAAAAGTTTATAAATTTATTGCATTTGCCTCAAAAATATCTAGAATATAAATCTGCTAAAAATGCCCAAAAATTTGTTTTTGACAATAACTATAATTTTTTTTCTCATTCCTATCAAGATATATCTTACAAAGGGATTATCATTGTGTTCTGTGCGCCACCCAGACCACCATATTTCGTGATGGTTCATCTGCAAGGATATGAGAAACTTATAAAAACATAGTTCAATTAAATTTATTTAAATTTGTTTGGATGTGGTTGTGTATCTAAGAAGTTTTGCATTAAAACGTTTACAACCTCTTGATTAAGAATAATTATATAAAACATTGCAACCAAATAAGTATTTGTAAAGAACGACCTGGAAACAAAGAAACAGATCATTAACGAAAGGATTGCAATCACAGTAATTAGATTTCATCTCATCATAGGAATATACTGGATTTCATATTATCGAACAATTTTACGCATTGGAATAATAACATTACTTAATGTTTGAAAGTTCAAACGGAAATTCATATGAGTCACATAAAACATAAGTTACGATAAATTCAATTGATTGTCTTATTTTCCAGTTAAATATCTTACTAATTAAGTCTTTATTTAAATTACATATCTCAAAACAGAGGAAAGAAAGGAAAAAACATTTCACCTGATATAAGTGTCTTCCTCCTTATAGTCAACTTCCCATACATACATGAGCAGCTGGTTGCCTACCCAACACTTAAAATTTCATATTTCACTAAAAAAGAGTAGAAAGATATTTGATAAGGGTCTAATTAAAACTAAGTGATAATTTATTTATTAATAAAATGAAAAACGTAACTTTGATTAGCTTATTCACTCTCTTACAGCGATTTCAAAGCCTAGAAAGTGTTGATAAACCCAATTCTGGAACCAAATTTCCCGCGGCACAGAACCCTACGACACGAAATAACCCTTTTTCTCTACTCTCGAAAGAACACCAAGTTTCTATCGGATGTTTACCTTGATTTTTGTTTATTTCCACATTTTTTCTCTTATTTTAATGAATCTCATTCTAAATCCTCAAAACCCCTCGTAATGTCAAAAAATCTAATTTATGAAACAAAGACAAAATCATTTGAAAATACGTCAAAAATATTTCTCTTCTCAATATTTTTAAAAAGCAGCATGAAATGTAATGAGGTGTAATCGTTGTATAATAAATTGTTACTGGTAACGATGATGATACTTTTCTACTGGTCACCAGACTTAATACGTGCGATCTGCTTTCCCGTCTGGTCACAAGGCAAAACTTATAAATAGAAAATACTTTGAAAACTATTGATAAAGAAGAAAAGGTAGAGGAGTATTTAATTTGAAAGGTATATATAAAACCTATGGGATATCTGGGAAGAGTAATTATATAGCCAAATAATTAATTGAACATAGTGAAATTCCAGTCACGATAGTGGATTATTGACGGACAAGTATTACACGTGAATAGTGCCATTGGTTATTAGAAAAGTTAATGATAAATTATAAAGCAAGTATACCCAGATAAATAATTTACATACATTATAAAATTAAGATTTTTGCATTTATTATTCATTAATATTAATAGAACAATGAAATGTAATATATGTAAGAGTATTAAACAAAGAAAAACAACTGAATACTAATTATTTGTAAATAATAATAAAAAATATTCTATGTAAAAAATAATAAAATAAATAATTTTTCTAAGAAATTTTTATCGAGAAAGCAGAAACTGAATATAACCACGTGGGAGCAATAAACTAATTTACTCTCCGGAAACATGTAAAAGACCATCACATCAGTTCCTATCAAGGGTTTAAAGGCAGTGGCAAATATAATACTTCTGGCCATTTCACGTCAAATAAACACAGTTATGATAGATTTTGTACATGACCATGTAAGATTTTGATAAAATTTTGTAAAGAGGTAGCCATCATGTAGATAAAGTAAAGCACCAAGAATTGCGGTAAAATTTCAACCCGTTTGGAAGTTACAACAATGTAAACTTTAAACAAAACGCCCCAAAACGGCTCTACACAAAACATTTGAGTTGCTCTGGAAACTCTCCTCAATGGGGTAAATGGCTGAAACAGGTGTTTTTTAAAGCTTATTAACGATTTTTACTGCGATATGTTATATGACATAGGTCAAAGCGAAAAAAATTAATATGTTTAATATAAAATTTTAATTTTTATTGCTTAAAATGCACCGCTTTGAAAATTTTCAAATTTGAATTTGAAATAGTTTAAATCATTGTTAATCATCTGGGAAAACACGAATGTGTGATAAAGACACTAATCTGACAATATATACATTGCATTATCATACTGGAGCAATATTTAACATAATAATATAGTATAGTAAAAAATATGTGAAAAATTCTAGATCAGCACGCGGTGCGCGGCAAGAAACCAACATTCTATTATTGTTTTAATGCTGAACCCATTTTAATCCCACATTGCTGTTTCCCAGATGATTAACAAGGATACGAACTATTTTAAATATTAATTTGAAAATTTTCGAAGCGGTTCATTTTGAGAAATATAATATCGAAAGCCGGGAATCGATTTAAGTTTCAATATAAGTTTTCAATTATTTGTATACATGAACCCATGTGTACAGAGAGATATAAACTTCTGAGTCCCCACGACTTTGCTCACGTGAATTTTGTAATATGTCCGACGCTTTATTCTTTCTCACATTCCCATTGATATTCAGTAAGAATGTTATTTTGGAAGTTTGATAGTATTGGTGTGTATCCTCGATCCCCATTTTTTAAACTGAAGTAATTGAAAAAATCGTTTCTAGATTCCTTCCCTTAGGAGTAAAATTTCTTACAAATCCTTTCTTAGTGGACATTTTTGATAATTTAACAAGACACGCTCCTCTCAACCCCGACCTCTAGGGATCTCGTGCACCTTATGTGGTCTGAAGGGTACATAATGTCCTTGGCAATAAGATTATTCATCTCAGGATACACAAAAACCATGGACTCGCCCATATCATCGGTCTTCTTACATAATTTTTACATCTCGCCCTACCCACCAACAGCTCTAAAGATGACGAGCACCTATGTGATCTCAACTTGAACTTAAAAGCATTGGTAGTTTAAACATCAACCGTAAAATTCTGGATCACGTGTGAATTTCTTATGTTTCAAAATTATAGAAATCTCTTAGATTGCGGTGAACCTCACCGCCAGGTAACAGATTAATCATGTTACGTCGAATGAAAATGGTAGACGGGACGGGTCTTTGGGTTTCACAAGTTGAATAAGAATGATAGACGGACCCGAGAAGCGAACGGGATGGCGCAGTCGGTAAGCGCATGAGCGCGTAAAGCTCAAGGTCCCGGGTTCGAATCCCGGTCCCGTCTACCATTTTCATTCGACGTAACATGTTTCAAAATTAGTTTTCATTTATCTTTATCCGTATTTATTTATGATTTAGTGACTTTTGGTGTGGTTCACGCTATAAGGACTGCTCTCCCACCTAACCATTAGACTTGGGAAGTGGAATTGGGAAGGAGAAATGTTGGGTTGTCGGGGAACGTATGGTACCGAAACTGACATTTGTCTGGCGAAGGTGAGGGAAAACCCGACTGAAAACCTCCCAGAGTTCGTCCGAGGAGGGTTTGAACTTTACCGCTTAACTGCATCAAGGAAGCGAAGACGCTACCACTAGACCACCACTGTCGGTTTCCCTTTCAGCAAAGGATGGGGGGGTGTTCTCTATTTCATTTCTCCTTCTATTCAGTCTCCTTCTCAGTATTTAACGGTACGTTTAAGGGTTTAACGGTACGTTTTGAGCGATAGTCATTTCGGTGCTTTCCAATGGAACACAAAATTATAGAATAGTTTTCAATTCGTTCCTTGAATGGGTGTCGCTAACTATATAGAGGTACACTCCACGTCGTTCCTCTGACCCTCCGAGTACCTCCCTCCCCTGCTCCGTTGTACCGATCTCAAACACCGGTTCGTTCTTATGCACTTCATTCAAATGGGGCGGCCTACCTATCACTAAATTAACCAATGAAAAACGTATCGTCCGAATAAACCAATCCGATCGGTAGTATCAGAATAGATACATTCATTTATTATATGTTGAGAAAACGTATCTAAGGGGATTTACAAAATACATTTACGAGCATCAAACTATGTAGTACAACTTTCGCGTTTAAACCTTTTGGTTTTAATAATCTATCTACGTTTTAAATCATTTTATGACATAAGAAAAACGTTATATTTATTTTTTTCGTACAAACATTTATAAAAGCGATGT
This sequence comes from Laupala kohalensis, assembly GCA_002313205.1. Lineage (NCBI taxonomy): Eukaryota > Metazoa > Arthropoda > Insecta > Orthoptera > Trigonidiidae > Laupala > Laupala kohalensis. Next base: position 975,540 of record NNCF01126099.1, on the reverse strand, counting down.
TTTGAAATATTTTACATGCGTATAGAGTCGTGGCTGAGTGGTAGGGCGTGGATTTAAATCTTGCTCGGCCGAACTAAGTAAGGTTTTCAGCTGGAGTTTCCCTCAGCTACTCCAGACAAATGTCGAGTTGGTGCCATATGTTCCCCAGCAACGCAACATCTCTCCTTCCGAATTTCCTTTCCTAAATCCATGTATCTATTTCCACTACCCCAAGGGGTGCTAATAATGTCTTTCCTACATGAAGGTTGAATTAAGACTTATACAACATCGGGATTTCATTATCAACCCAGTGACGCCGAAAATGGGGACTCGTCACTGAAATTCGATGTTTTTTTCATGTCATTCCCTACCTTAGGAGTGCTAGGGTTTATACAGGCTGATCGTGGTCTTAGGCGTCTTGGGAATGTCACTCCAAATTTCAGCGACCCCAAAGACTATGATCTCAATTCTGCTAACATTGATTTTCGTTTATTTTTAATTTCATCCCCTTCCCAAAGCGAGTATATTCCTTCATAGAGGATGACCGTGGACTTATGCGGCATTGAGAGTGTGACTCTACTTTTCTGCGCCTTAAAAATGAAAATTCAACACCAATATCGGCCACTTTTTTATCATTCTTACTTTTCCCCCGTTCCCACCCCTTCTCCACGGACGATAGGGGTATATTATCTATAATAAGAACTAAAAGTATCGGGGACGCTCTTACCTAGTTCAAAGGCACCGAAAAGTATGGTTTCGAATGTAATATCGGATTTTTCCCATTATTTTTATACACCAACCACTTTCTGCCTCGTCCCTAAATGGTGCCATGGATGCCTACACCCACAGTGCTTGTCGTCTGATAGGCAGTAATCTGTGTATCACATTTGGTTGAAATTGATTCAGGCTCGTCACAGTTATGATGGAATAAAACCCCTATTTCATACCTTTAGGAATGAATTTTCGTAAAATCCTTTCTTAGTGGATGTCTACTCCCTAAAATGAACCTATCTGTCTAATTACAAGTTTGTAGGCTTTGTAGTTTCTGAGATTTTGCGATGTGCGTGATATCTGTACGTGNAGAGAGAGAGAGAGAGAGAGAGAGAGAGAGAGAGAGAGAGATTCGCTTGCATTCGCTAGGGGTTTCACCCCCAGACCCCATTTACTGATACGCTCGCTTCGCTAACATGAAGATTTTCCCCCATACCTCATTTTGAGCTGCGCCCATGTGGCGGAGGACCGGAGTTAGTACAGTCTGCAGCTTCGCTTCGCTCGTTGGGCTTCTTGCGCCCCAGACCCAATGACGCGCGCTTTGCTCACAGGTGAGTTTTACCCGAAGACCACCATTTTGGGCTGTCTAAGCAAGTTCAACTGGTGAGCGGAGGGGAGGGGAATTCAGCCTAGCGTAGATCTTCGCTCCGCTCCGCTTCGTCGTCTTCCGATGTCTACTTCGGAGAGCGCCGAGGTTGTCTCCGCGGAAACGTTAATACGTTTTTGCATCGAGAGAATTGTCTCATCAGCAATTCATATGATGTTTTGGTTGTTTCTTTTTCGTGGAAAAAGTAGTTTAAGTTATTTTCTTCACGTTGTGGAAATCTTTCGTCCATTTCTCGATTTTAGGTAAATAAGTTTTTAAAAGATAAGCGAGTACAGCTAGAAGCGACAAGAAAATTTTTGATAAGAGTATAAGAGGAATATGCATCACTTACATTAACTAAAATTATATAAATAGAATATTTATAGGGAAATTGAAACATACATTAACTTCTCTTATTAAAAGAAATAAATTTTTAACGTTGTGGGAACAATATCCTTAAGGAAGTTTTTAACCCCGAATATGAAGAGATTTCATTCAAAAACTCTTAGATTTTGGGAAGGAAGTTACACTAAACCATTTCTGAATGAAACGGTCCGTTTTGATGACGAGTGGTTGACAATCTAGGACGATGAATATTATCCAAATTATGATTATTCTATTTATGTTTTATATCTCATGGATGTGCCACAAACTAGGTAAAATAAACGTAAAGTGGTCTAGAAGAGACCAACAATCAAGTACGGGCGTAACCAAGTGAGGTGGGCAAATGAGGGTGGAGAATGTTCTTATAGAGATATCAATAAACGATTGGATTCCATTAAGAGTAGGTAAATTTTCTGTAAACCCAATATAAATTATTTTTAATAATTATTGGTTATATCCTGATAAGGAAATCTAGAAAATAAAGCGACACTACTGTCTTCTGTAAATTAAAAGTTTAAAATTCAATGAAAAATGGGCAAAACACACACAAAAAACCATATTTGAAGAAACGGTCTCAGCATTCACCTCCCTCAGTCACATAGATAATCCACATACACACACACAACACACACACACTGACATTGTTCATTCTGTTATTTCTATTTATCTACTGGCAGTCTAGTAATCAAACTCCTGTGAAATGGGGAGGAAGAGATCAATTCAACAAGTATTTAATATAGTTTATTACTTTACATCAGTAATGCAATATACAATTACTATTAGTGGATCCTGCGGCGGTGCGTGTTGCGTGAAACGATTGTACATAGAGAAGAAAAAAGAAGAAAGCAGAAAACTTGCATCATGGTGTCGACGGAGCAATGGCATGCGGCCATCGGCCGTTGGGTAGGAGGTCCTCGCCCGAAGGGCGGACGAGGACCATGCGCAGGCGCTTGCCTTGCGCAGTATATAAGTTTAAGTATTACTTGCATGCTCTTAGTTAGAGATGGCGTCGAGCTGAACCCCGGGCCTGGATCGAGTGACGATTGTGTTCTGGAGGGTTTACCGGCCGGAATGAGGGGTTTGTTGGGCGAGCAAACCTAAATCCTCTCAGATATCAATTGGTATAGAGAGAGGGTGGAGGTACTGGAGTGCCGGGTTGTTGCTTTGGAGGTAGAAAACCAATTTCTATCTCGCAAGGTCGACTACCTGGAGAACCAGTCCCGGAGAAATAAAATTTTGATCTTCGGCGTACCGGACCGACAGGGCGAGTCGTGGCACGATCCATATGCAGGGTCTTGCACAACAACTGGGGGTGCAGCTTGATGATCGGGACATCGTGAGGGAGCATCGAGTAGGTCGCAGAGTAGACAGAAGGTCTATTGTTGTAAAGCTGGCCTCATACAAGGAGCGGGAGGAAATGCTGAAGGCGGCAGTTAAGTTTCCGCGTGGCTCTCCTTTGCGAGTGGCAGAGGATTTCTCCGCGGCTGTGCGCCATACGCGCTCTAAACTTGGCCCGTATTTGTAGGACTCGCGGGAGTAAGGATTCGGAACTAGCATCCGCTTTGACGAGCTTGTGGTGGAAGGGCGAAACTACTCGCTCGCGGAACTAGAAGCCTTCCCGAAGGAGCAGCGTCCTGAACCCGTGACCAGCCCGAGCGCGTCATCGTTGGCGGTGACGCAGTAACTACCACCTCCATCGCCCCCTGCTGCGACACCTGCGTTGCCAACGCAGTTCTCGACACCTCCACCACCACCGCTGCCGACGGTTGCGTCGTCGTCGCCTCAACCGCGGCAGCCCTTGCCACCGCCGCCACAGCCCTCAACGCGGGTTCTACCTTTGGCCGCGTTGCGAGCCTCACCACCACATCGCCACCGCCGATAGCGACGGAGTAACGCTGTTTTGGAAACGGGAACGAGCGCCCACGCCCCTCTTCCTCGTTGTCAGTGCGCCAGCGCCAAAAACTCCCTCCCACACAAGCCAGTCAAACACTCAAATCGGTATGACGAAATGAAAACAGAAATTGGTAATACCTTATGCATTAAAGTACTAATTGACGACACTGAGTTACTAATAGTAATTGTTTACAGACACGGGGATAAGTCAAAGTACCACAACGAAAACTTGTATACAGAAATGAGCCAGTTGATAAATAGTTTCGAAAATAAATACCCCAACGCAAGTATAATGATAATGGGAGATTTTAACGCCCGAACCAGAGAAAATAATATCTCATCACCATTTGACGATGATTTTGCGCTTGTAAACGTGAGAAATAGTAAGGATAAAAACTTAAATCCGGAAGGGCGAGGCCTATTAAATTTCTGCAGCACACATAACCTAATTATACTAAATGATACGTACGGATCAAATTTAGACGGGAATATAACATTTATTAACGAAAACGTGGAAAGTGTGATAGATTACACGTTACTCACGGAAAATTTATTGCAATATATAGACGACTCTCAGATTGAACCCAGAATAGACTCATACCTTATAGCCGTATGTGTAAAAATCGATTTTTCACATCAAAACACTTGGGGTCAAAATTAGTAAAGTACAAATGGAACGACGACAAGAAATCGGTCTATAAGGCGAATTTCTCAAGGAATCTAAGAATGTTACATAACTATTTCCCAATTAAACTCGCGGTTCAAAATTACAACGCTGCAGCAGACTCCATAATACATTGTTTACAAAAATCATGGTCGAGTATGAAAATAATTCGGGGGAATAATAATTCAGGAAAATATTCGATGTGGTATAATGATGCCTGCAGGTACGCAAAAGCATCCGCAAAATCTGCCCTGAAAATGTATCAGTGGCTAGGTGAGACAGAATAATGGAAGTTGAACGCCTCAGAGAAATACTATCAAAAAAATGTAGCCGGGACCTATGGGGTACAATTCGTAAATTAAGGCGAAATAAAATTATATCAAATAACATAGATGCAATGGGATTGGAAATGCAATTTAAAAATCTTCTAGCAGGAAAAGATAACACATCCCGAAGTAGTAACGAAACAGAAATAATATTTACAACCGATGAAGTGTCTGGACTTGATGCGTGTATTACACCACATGAAATGTCTTCTGCCATTCGCAATTTAAAAATTAATAAAGCGTCTGGAGTAGATGGTGTTCCTTCCGAATTTATTAAGGAACTAGCCAATAATATTATACCATTTTTAACCAACTTTTTTAATTACATCTACGATGAAGATGTTTTTCCAGACTCATGGACTACAGCTGTAATACAACCTATCTATGAAAACAAAGGAAAGATAAACGATCCAAATAGTTATAGGGGAATCTCATTACATAATGTTTGTGGAAAAATTTATTGCAAAATTGTGTATTGGAGATTACAACTCTGGGCCGAGAAAGAAAATAAACTCTCGTCATTACAGGCTGGTTTTAGAAGCAACAATATCACAATAGATAATCTATTTATTTTAATCACGTTAGCCGAGAGAGAAACTCGAAAGAAACACGGAAAGCTGTACAGCGTGTTCGTAGATTTAGAGAAAGTTTTCGACGCTGTGAACATAGACATCCTTTGGTGTGTAACAACGGACAAGGGAGTGTCAAAAAAATTCCTACGTACTCTGCAAGCTTTATATTGTTCTGACAACGCATGCGTTAAAACAAATAATACTACTCTAACTCCAACTTTTCAAGTAACGCAGGGAGTGAAGCAGGGATGTGTTCTCTTTCCATTGTTATTTATATTATTTATTAACGATATAATAGAAAAATTATGTGAGGCATTTACAGATGCCCCAACAATAGGTGCTCCTCCTGAACAGAAACAGATACCGGGGTTGCTATTTGCGGACGATCTTGTCCTATTCTCCACAACACCGTCGGGACTTCAGATAGGTCTAGATACATTGGAGCTGTTCTGTGATAAAATGTCTCTACATATAAACATACATAAAACCAAAGTCATGGTATTCAAAACCGGATGTATGTTTAGTAAAAATGAAATTTGGAATTACAAACCTCAACCTCTCGAGAAAGTTAAAGATTACACTTATCTAGGTGTCAAAGTAAGCATGAACGTAACCTGGTCAACACATATACAAAAATCAAAACAAAAAGACTTGTATAATCTAAATGAAATCCAAAGAAGTACTGGTGCCATCCCTGACATCGATCCTAGGATTGTAGTAACGATGTACACGTCACTATTCGTACCTGCAGTACCGTATGGAGCTGAAAATATGGGGTGTTGGGGATCACTTAATTCGCTTCAAAATACATTCTTGAAAAATACTCTTGGCGTACCTTCGAGTACAGCTAACTGTGGTACTCTTTGGGAATTTCACCGATAGAAGTAAAAATTAAGATGAGGGCCATTAAACATTGGGTTTCAATAAGAAATGGGGAAAGGAACAACAATATATACGATTGCTACGAGTTAACGTGTAACGATGGGTGGGGTCAAAAAATTAGAACTATAATCGAAACTGCCGATCTAGGACACTTGTGGCAGACAGCTCCGATGAGATCTGATTATGAATTAATTATTCAGAGATTTGAAGACATAGAGAAACAAAACATAACGGCTGAGATACAGGAAAAGAGGTCACTAATCGTGCATAATATTGTGGCAGGAGACTGGGGGCGAAAACCGTACATAGACAAATTAAACAAGGTAGCAAGAGCAGGTTAGGCTTGGTTTCGACTTGGGGGATGGAAAGTAAGGAAATTGAGTGGGGATCGAGATTCGCAATGCCCTTTATGCACGGAACAAAAAGACTGGGTCCACATTCTGCTAAATTGCGTTAACACTGAAATAGGTCGAAAAAAAGTAGCTTCTTGAGGGGGGATACAATCGTAAACCCAGAAATTACACTCTAGCTTTTGAAATAATGCTAGATAATAGAATCTCCGTTACTTTACTCCTTGGAAAGTTTCTGAGTATGGTTAGAAAAAAGAGGGAGGCGGAACTGATGAAGGAGATTGACCAGAATGAACACACTTAATATAAATCTGTTTAAATTTTTATTTTTATTATTATTATAAGTGATATTAGTAGTAATATTAGTATTCTATTTTAGTCTGTTTACATTGATTTAAAAATGTGAACATGTGCGGATATGGGTTCATGTACATGTACGTATGTACAGGTAAATATGTAAATAAGATTTATTTGAGTATATTGGTATGTATGCATATGTTATTTGCCCTGCAGATAAGTATGTGTTCTTTCTATGAATTTATTTGATTCTGCCGCCGAATTTTTTTCTGTTCTGTTACAGGTTTCCAGTTACCTACCAGATTCTTTTTATGCTTAGCGCGTTTGCCCTAACCGTTGGTTTTCCGTGGTTCCCAACGGTGCTCAATGAACGAAACAGACACTTAAGTAATATAACAATAGCTGAGATTAAAAATTAAAATTAATATTTAAAAAATAGCCGTGAGAGTAAAAAAATTCCTATTATAACTTATTAACACTTATTAATTTCCTTTTCCGCTACTGATATCATTTACCTACAAATAATCAAAATATTTTAATACCTCTAATTTTAGTTGCGTTTCAGTTCACTGAGAGTGGACACTAGGGTATAGTATGCACAGCCCCCGGCACATTTTAGGGTCTCTGTAAGGCGTACGGGTATTAAGCCCCGCCATATGTATTGTATATATTATTTTTGTTAAAATAAAGCCCTTTTGAATTGAATTGAAATATTATTAGTCGTTATAAATCCATTAATCAAAATACTTACATGCAATAACGTGTAAAGAAAGATCTCTTTAATAATGGAGATAAATGTGAGAGAACCCGTAGTTATTTTCTAACTGAAAAAGGAATGATCTGAACATAATAAAGATAGAAAAAGATAGGGTTTAGGGAAGGAAAAATGGACTGTGAGGGTAAAAGGGAATAAAGGACGTTATCCCTTATTGATTGCTTTAGTTGTCTATCCTTTATTCATTTTGAAATATTCAAAATTTCGAAGTTCGTTCCGCGTTCACTAGAGGTCGTATTACCTACTAGCAGTACGCTCTATCTTCTAATATGTCATGTTGATGAGGGAGGGGGAAGGTATAGGTAGAAGGGAGAGGAGAAAGACAGACGCTCATCGCGTGTCAAGACAGTCTCACGTAGAAGACACATCGGCCGTTACTTCTTTGCGATCGCTGAGATGGATTTCGCCCAGTTTCGTCAACGCAACGGCAATGGTCGCCAAGATCCAAACAACGGAGGAAACAACGGCAACAATCAACATTTCAACAATGTTAGGAGAGTCCGCAACATTGAGGCTTTCATGAATCTGGTCTCAGTGTACCTGACGCTGTTGTTCTACACTGCCATAGTGATCTACATCTTCATGTATGGTGGATGGGTCTTCGACCCATTGTATCGCCTGATTTATGCTCTCATTACAAAAGAGGTAAGTAGATGCTATCTGCGTTTCTCCTTATCTACCTCTGATTTTTCTCTAATTTGTACTCTTCGTAGTGCCTACAATTTGGTGTCATATTTACGTAAGTGTTTCATGAAAAGACGAAAAGGGCTAAAGCGTGAACCAATCCTCAACCCTCAAGTATCTAAAGTTGTTTTGTATCCTTTAACCTTCTTTTGGAGAAGTATTTGCCAATCAAATTTATTTAAATGGCGTTTTACTGATACCAAATTACGCGAAATGTTAGATAATATTTCAATGGATTTTCCCTCGAACAAAAGATAGTGGAAGAAGGGACAATTTGATGACCTGTGTATGAGAGTTGATTGTATTAAAAACTGTGCATTGTGTTGCAGAGAAAACAGTTTTCGATTCCAAAGCAATTTTAAGTTTCATAAAACTAGGTTCCATTGAAATGAGATACTTTCACGTTTACGTGTCCTGTAGCCCATCGGGGACTTACTCATCATGATGATTAACGATTCACTTCTGGAGAAAGTGAGACAAACAAATACGTGGTTTTTCATAGACGTTCATGGAAGTCTAAATGAGGCATTTCTTTAACGAATTCTACAAATTTTCTCAAATTTCATTTCGGACCTGAGATTCATTTCTAAATTGCATCAACAAAAGAAAATGAATTTCCCAATTATGATTCAACATTTGAGATCAAAATTAAGCTTGGTATTTCTAGCATGATTAAATTTAATAAGCCGTAAATCCTTGTGAGTTTTCCCGCACATTTCTCAGTCCAGTAACATGCCACTTAACAATAATATATTTTATGAACTTTGAATTCTTGTTTATTGATAATTTTTCTCCTCTTTTCCTTTTGGTTAGGGAATATAATGACGAGAGATTTTGTCAAAATGTTACGACCGCTTCGCATTTCCGTCGTCGTTCTTATCCTGAATCAGATGATGCTTATCGATGTAAGTCAGTGAAAAGGAACCGTGTAATAAAAATAAAGGATGAAATAACGTTAATGCATTTTCCCAATCAACGTGGGATTCAACCGTACAACCATTAGTGAACAAGAACAAGGATTGACGGATAATTTCCTTCAGCGCATTTAAACAAATAACATTATTGTCAATATTTATTAAAAATTACACTCTCCTGTAAACAATTTCAATTTCAATAGGGTGCTTTATTTACAAAAAAAATTTTTTATATACAAATGTGTGTCGAGGGTTTTTTGCCTGTACGCCTTTAAGATGTCCCTTAAATAGAGCCGTGGGCTGTGCATACAATGCCCTGGTATTCACTCTCATTGAATGGATAGTTGCANGATGAGGAATCTAGTCTCTACGAGACCACCTCAGAGGTCTTTGGGTTTCACAAGTTGAATGAGAATGATAGACGGACCCGAGAAGCGAACGGGATGGCGCAGTCGGTAAGCGCATGAGCGCGTAGAGCTCAAGGTCCCGGGTTCAAATCCCGGTCCCGCCTACCATTTTCATTCGACGTAACATGATTAAATAAGAGAAATAAATTATAATGTAAAATATACAAGTTTGCCATGGAAATAAAAATTAAAATAAAATTCAATTATTTACAATACTAAAAAAACATAATTGACGTAATGCCTTGGAATGTCTTCTCAACATGTCTCCGTCTGAAGAAAAAAATACGAAGCGGCAGAATCTCGGTTCATTTGAATCGGTGGTTTCAGCGCATATTACTCTTTCTCTCATCTCCCTCACATAGCTTAGGAACTGACCCAGGGACTGCACTACAGATACTCTATTATCCCTCATTATCGCAATGACTAAATCTACGTTAATGTGATAATTTTGGAATGCACCAACATGGATAAAAGTTCATTTGTGATCTGTTTTCGGGCATGTTAGGAAAATGTGAATCCAATCTTCATTTTGTTCGCCGCGAAGTGGGCAAATGGAGTCTCGATCCCCCTCTCCTCTGTTTTCTTAATTTCCACCTTCCTACGCGAAACCATCCGTAACCCGATCGTTCTTTTTATTTGAGACTGTCAATATATGGTTTTCTGCCCCATTATCCAGCTACTAAGGTTTGCACGATAAGTGATCTCTTTTCCAGTCTGTTAGTTTCTATTTCACGACGGTATAAGTCTTGGAGTTTTGTCTTAATATCTTTTAGATCGTTTAACGATGGACTATTCTGACCCAGACAAGTGATTCCTGCTTTATGAATTAAATTTTTAATTTGCCTGTTCCATTTTTCGTCTGTATTACAATGGTAAGACTGAGTTACAAGTGGGTTCCTGGTGCTTGCCCTTATCGAAAGCCAATGTAAACAATGTAGTTTGTAAGCACATATGTATGGACAATCAAAGCAACTCTGATTCAAAATTTGTGTAAGTGTATTGTATTAAGTGGCGAGTGTGCAATACCATCACGAAATTACCCCTCCAACACTCTAAATTAATAGAGCGTCATCGCGGAAACATTTTTACAGAAACTCTACTGCAAACATCATTATGTGCGCTCTCGAGGGATTATTTCTTCCATAGCAACAAATACATAACCAACTTCCATGATGTCAACCCATGAGTAACAACTTTTCAAATAATTGGAGGTATGAAACACAATCCTGGACCTTTTTCTTGGAAGAAGCTATAGCAATGTGAGGGAAGGAACACGCTGAGCAGAAGAATACTGAATAAACGGTCGTAAGAGGTATTACTTCAGTTAAGGGGAAAATGCGTAATGGATTTAGAATGGTGGAAACTCATTGCCAAAACAAAGAGCAAAGATTAGGTGCGGCAATATCTAAAAGTTGCAAGGAGAGAGGGGCCAGTAGTGCAATAATACTAATTGAAGACTTTAATTTAACCGAGCGGTGCAAAATTTGGCGTACGTATTCTTTTAAGATTTGTCATAGGTTTTTGGTTTTTATGTTCTCCGAAGTGTATTAGCAGTGAAAAATGTATTTCTTACCAGATCTCACAGAAAATCAAAGAACTTTTATCATCTATTTACTATTATGATTAAAATAATCAGCACTGCAAGAGTAATTGAAACTAGATACCGTTGCATTTTCCCATTCTCGGGCATGTGCTCCGCAAATCTAGCGATACTTGGGACTGTTCTTGGGAGAGAGTGAAGAAATATTTTAGTAAAGGGGCTCTTATTTAAACTGTCGGGAAGTTGCCAATCTGGAACAAATATATTAACAACTACAAACTAAAAGTGAGTGAGGCCAGTTACATACGATATGAATTCAATATTATTTCACAAATATTATAAATAATTTCGTCAACTATTTTACTAGACTATATTTAAAATTTAAAAACCAGTATGCAAATATCTTAAACACATGTATTAATAAATCACAAAGTTTCAATCCTGATTTTGGCCTTCATCAATATTATTCCCATAGTGATAAGGGAAATACTGAGATGGCAAGGATGAAACCTGATCGTAATACACCGGTCACTAATGGCGGCAGCGGCGCAGTCGTGGGCGGCAGTGGCCACAAAAGATGGAACATGAGACAATGAAAGGATCGGCGACAGCCACGGCAGTGGGGACAACGCAGCACAGGTGAAAGGGCCAGAGGAGGCAGTACTAACGGGAGGACAATAGAAACGACGAGAAAAATGACGATGTGAGAAGCGAGATGGGACGTATTATTCAGATTACAGATGAAATCGTGTCAGAATTGCTCCTGTATTAGAGGACTTCGAACAGCATACACTGCTCAGGGGGCACCGCATGGAGGTTCCTCCGTACACTAGTCGTTGCGCACGACCTCTCAGACGACCTCCAAATAACACGGATGTGCGATTAAGGGGGGGGGGGTAAATGATGATGAATGAATGTTGTGGTGGAATGAAAGGCAGGCGAGAAAGAAGAGAAAACCTGCTGCGAACCTGCTTTGCCCACCACTGCGTATTCTACTTGGATATGCAAATTCCCCGCTGCAAATTCTATTTGAACCAGCGTCACCTGAGGTAGAAGACGAGTGCGCTATGCAATATGCCAGGGGTCACCCATTCGGATTAATTAAACTATTTATAAATATAATTTTTCTGCATGACCATCCTATAGTCTCAATGATCATCCCACAGTCTCATGATCATCCCACAGTCCAACCCACCACCCCTTAATCGCCTTAACCCACCACCCCTTATTTGAATGGCAAATAAGAATTTTTAACCCAAGGAATCGATTGGTTCAGGGCCCATCTCGGCACAAATTCGGCTTCAGCGTGAACGTTAAGTCAAAATTATCACACTTAACTTCGACTGGCACATGAATTTAACCCGTAAAACAGCACTGAAAACTTGCTGAAAAATGTCAATGTAATTCACAGAATGTCGTGCTTAAGAGATGTGAAAATGATGGGTCGCAGTGTCACCTATGGGAAAATCCGTTCTGTACACCTTTGACACCAATCTCCGAGAGACGTTTATACAACCCCACAAAGAACGTCATTACCAGCGATTGGTATGGATTACCATATTTCAGAATTACTGAATGACTATCTGAATTTCATACGAATGAGAATCGGTCACCGAAATATATTAAGTGAATTGTATCAGAATAAAACACAAATATCGATTGTTTAGATCTTGAGAGTTAATGCAGATCCCGACTGAATAAAAACACGCAAAAACAATTTTTGGTCAACTAAAATAAAGAGAATTATATATTTGCGAGGTATAACTGAAATATAGTTATATTACGTATGCATAACGGATATAAAGCAACAATATTATATCTGAAAAAATAATACAATTTTACAGTAAAGGAAGAAAAGGTTGATGTTAAAGTGACGGCAGAAAACATCAAACAATACCAACAGAATATTTCAAACATTTTGATGTTTTGAAACTAATAAGAAAAGTGTAGTAATGGGGTACATTATTTTACGTAACGTTATTTATCTCTTTCTTACCCGTGATTATTCTAGTTATCGACACATTCAAATTTTCCAGTTGTTCACCCGACAGAGTAGTGGTCTTGTAACGTAATGTTGACCACGCCACTGTGAATAACTTCATAATAAAAATGTAAAGTTCACTGCTCATCAGAATAAGCGTGTCTTCTTGAAATCATCCCTCCGGTTACACCTTCCTTAATACACTTCATACACAAAAAAAACTAATCTACAGCAACAATAAATACATATCCATATTTCAATTTCAAGTAACTTCCCCTGCCAATCCCATGCAATTATCTTCTGCAAACAACCCTCCCTCACTACAGTAAACAACCAAAACAAATTATCTACTACCTCACATCATTTATATACTACGCCTTCATCAACTAAACATTCAACCAGTCTTCATTGTATGCCCTTTTAGAAAACAGTTTCGCAGGTAAAGAAGCAACCTAATTACGAAACCTCCCACATCGACACATAACGCAAACCCTAAATGACAAAATCTTAATTCTTATCCTAGTTATTCTTATCAGAAACGTCCATTATGTATTTCACAGACTTCGCAGTCGTAAATTCCAACTATCTAGAAAAAACGACAAAATATCAACAACTATATTCTCAAGTGAAAAGATTCCGGAATGTGCAAGAAAATAAGATAGTACCTCTCATTCCGTCTATCTTGGGACTAGTACCCCAGTACCAAGTTCATTCCATTAAAAATCTCGACTTTAATACCAGACTGCAATACAGGATGTTCATATCCTCAGCCCACATTAGCAAAAAATTCTTGGACCTGAAATAGATTCTCCCTCCGAGCAGAATTTGATTTTCTAATCCACTGCCGAAAGAAAAACTAATGCAAGTTGAGAGAAAATAATAATAATATGATGAAGATGAAGAATTTACAAAATTTCACAAGGAGGTTCAGTCTAAAGGAAGTGGAAATTCCTTGGACGTGCTTAACCAGTCACATCGTCAGGAACTTCCTTCGCATAGATCCTTGAACAAGTTTACTCACAATGGACCGTGAAACACGGAAAACCAACAATAACAATAATAAATGAAGTAAAGTCCAGCGGTTTTGGTGAGATGTCATGTAGGAGGTAAAGAGGATATTTCCCGCCTACTCTAACAGCATCCAGTACACAATGCAGAGAAATAACTGAGAAAATATTAATAAAAAGAAGAGAAATAAGAAGAACTCGCTCATTCGAATACAAGCACGATCTCAATCGTTTTCTTTTAGGAAACCTAAACCAAATCCGCTCTTCTAGGTCACATTCCTGAGTAGAACCACTTATTAGTTATACGTCTCCCACAATCATGTCCTTACTTAAGTATCATTACGTACCATTAGAGTACGCCGAAGAATTCGTACTTACTTGTCATCTCTCTCAACACAACCCCTAATCCATTCTTGCCTTCACTTTTTCAACGAAATGCACCAAACTGTTCTAAACCGACAGTGGTTGTGTAGTGGCAGTATTTGCTCCCACTACTCCGCTGAGCAGGAGTACGCGGGTTTGATATACGCTCGCAGTAGGTATCAAAGTGAGGTTTTAAGCTGGGAGTATCTCTCACCTACTCCACACCAAAGTCGGTCCAATACCTACTTCCCCGGCAATCCAATCTCTTTCCTGTTTCTCTCGTCCAAATCATGACTAGGTAGACGAGCGGGCCTCGTGGCCTGAACCTCTCCGTAAGAAACGTTATGGATAAAATTTAAAAAAAGAACATATTGTAGCGTCTCTCTTCTGACGAAATCTCATGAAATATTCTCGCACAAGTATCTATCAGTTTTGATTTACGACGAAGACTACGTCTACCACGCTAATGTTATACGAACCAGCACAGAAAATTCATTTTATTATCGTGCTCAAGAAGTTTATTTGAAGTCACAGGTTAAATCCGGTGGTCCTTCGAATCATACTTACAGCTTTCTATATTATGGAATATATTGACAAATATTACAAATACTTTCCCTCTCAAGTTATTCCTAGTTTCTTTTATGTCTCAAAATTCCTTTCTAATGTTTTCTTCTCTTCTTGCTAGCAAATTTCGTGGGATTGTAAAACGATTGCGATTATATATAAAAGCGACACACCATTCACGGACTAATCACGAAATCTCAAAAACTACAAAGCCAACAAACTTAAAATCTGTCAGGTACATTTCTTTTAGGGTGTAGACATCCACTAAGAACGGATTTTACGAAAATCCTCCACTAAAACGGTTAAATGGGTGGTGGAATGTTGTGTGTAAGTAGACCACCATAACTCTGGAGTGCCAGGAGAAATTTCAAGCATACTAGATACATAGATGACTGACTATATGACAACAAGCACTGTGGTCGTATGACGTCCCTGTCGCTCCTAGGGATCGGTTGGTAAGAGGGTGACATAAAAATAATGGAAATATCAAATTTTAGATTCGAAAACATACTTTTCGGTGATTGAGATGAATAAAGACGTCCTCGATGCAATTTTATTTCACAATCAATTCACACTGGAGATAATATACCACTAGCATCACTTGGGAATAGGAGACAGGTAAAAATAATAAAATACAACCGATATTGGAGTTGAATACATCGTTTTTTAAGACGCAGAAGAACAGAGTCGCACCCTCAATGTGTTTGAGTCCACGGTCACTGTGTAAGGTACAATACCTCCTTTGGGAAGGGTTGAGCGGGGGAGGATATGTAAAAGTAAAGAAAAGTGGAGGATATTTGTGTTGAGATCATATAGTTTTCGGGACCTCTGAATTGGTAGTGACATTTCCGTAGACACTTAAATTCACAATCAGCCCGTGTAAACACCAGCACCCTCAGGGAAGGAAATGCCATGAAAAAGTAATCGCACATGACAGATGCCAGTGATGTGTCCACTGTTTTCGGCGTCGCCGAGCTGATATTGAAATCTCGATACCGTGTAAGTCTTAATTCATCACTCATGGAAGGACACCACAAGCACCTCTGCGGGGTGGGGGTGGAATTGGGTTAATGTAAAAGGATAATTGAAAACTAATTGTGAAGAATAAAAAAATTAAAATTGCTTCGAATTCATAGTTTTTGGGTTGGTATTGAGGATACTTACCAATATTATCAGGAGTCAGCGTGGCTCAGTGGGTAAAGTTGCTGACTGGATGGGCGGGGTTCGGTTTCCGATGAGGTGGGGATTTTCATCACACCTCAACATGCAGACTGACTCCCAGGCCTCCTCAGCCTGCTGTAAAATGAGTACAAGGGTCTATCGTGGGGTCAAACTGGTCGGAGCGAGATGCTGACCACATCTCCTCCTTCTAGCACCGAGGTCAAGAAATTGCGGAGCTCTACTCTCTGCGAACCCCATGGACCCTTCGGGACCTAATGTGGGATAGTTTGACTAATTTGACCAATACTATCAAACCATCAACATTAATGGGTAACATTCTCACTTTAAATCTACGGGAACGTGAGTAAGAATAAAGTTGCTGACCTAACATAAAATTCACGTGAGCAAAGCCGCAGGTACTCAGCTAGTAAATAATAATTTTTTCCCAGGCTTTCTGTTATGGGAACTAATTAGATCTTTGAATTTGAAAATAACCCTAGAATAGCATTTAATTCTTAATTCATTATTTAAAATATTTTGAATTTGTGTTGCATGGGTTCATTTCGTTGGTATAACATGCAAATACAATTCTAATGAGAAATGTTGTGTGCAAAACTGTGTAGACACCGCCACCGTATCTAATATTGTTTTTCTCTTTGCATATTGATTATTGATGTCAAATTTACACATCACACATTATTCAAATGATTTCATGCACAGCTTTCTTAGAATAGAAAATTGTTTTCTTTTTCAGAATTATTATTCCAATTTTTTTTTATTCACAGCATGAATCGTAAAAAATATTATCAGGTGGCTTTTTTTTGCAGGTAAATGGAGTCGAAGAAGATCTACACTGATGGTTTTCATCCAGAAGTATCTTCATGGCCATTTATGAGATATCCAAGAGCAGAAATCCTGTACCTTAAATAATTTTCTTGAAATTGGTCAAACTACAAATAAAAACTAAAAAAGCTAGCGTTCGTTCACTTAGGACGTTGTGAACATTTATGCAAGTTTTGAACGAGAGGAAAGAACATGATGTAATTGAGAACTCTCGGTGCAGTGGCGTAATTATCCAAGTCGGGACCCCCGGGTAAAATGTGACTCGGGGTCCCTTAGTGGCCGCAGTTTCAGTGTTTTAGTTATGGTTAAATTTAGAAAAATATTTTACGATTTTTAAAATAAAAAATACAATATCTTAGTAACTATTTAGTAATTTAATTTAGTAATATTTACATACCATATAGTTTTAATGTGGTAATTATACTAAAAAATCGAACAATACACTTATAATTTCATACGGCGTACTTTTTTTCGGCAAATGTTTTAACGAACTGATCTAATCTACTTCTTAAATCATTTGTAATCCCATATTTGATGGATTTAACACTTAAACCACTCAACCTGTCTTGATTCAAGGAATTTTTCGGGTAACTTTTGACGAGCTTCAATTTCGGAAAAGACCGTTCTGCAGTCGCAACTATACCTGGCAGAGTTAAAATCTCATGATAATTGTAGACTTGTCCGGAAAACTGGCTGATAGCGTAAATTGATCTATTAGTAAAAACTAAGCCTATGCAAATAGTTCGTCGATTAATTATTACTTGATTACGTAAAATATAATCAAAATTCTTTTCTTTGCATAATAATAATTTTTTCTTCACAAACGGTTAAAATCTCGAAGAAAGCCTATTACTTCCAGAGGTTGGGGGCCCCATGAGACTGGGGGCCCCCGGGCAATGTCCGGGTGTACAGGATGCTAGTTACGCCACTGTCTCGGTGGATGGAAATACGTCCAAATCCCCACCATGTTAGAATTATTTTATTTGTGATTTCACCATTACTCAAGAAAGCTCTTTAAGTAAATACTTTCATGCTATTAAACCTTATGAATATGAAAAGTTTTCAGAAATATTGATCATATAATATGTAATCACGTCAAGCATTTGGTAAATTTGCAACTGAAAATATATGAAATGTACTGGAAACAAAATAAAATCATCAAATTCAATACAAAATTGAACTGTTATTTAGTGGGACTGACTTGTAAACGGAAAACTATCACTGATGCTTACATTATTCAGACAGAATATCTCAAGGAATATATATGTTTCTCAAATCACAAAATGGTTGAAACAGTTGGAATTTAATATTATTTTTCCATGTTCAAGAAAAGTTACGGTTACACCTTAATTGACAAAATAGAACATAAGTAAAACAAACGTCTAAACAGCCAACCAGAAAAATGCTGTTTTCTATCACCAAATGCATTTCTTATCACACAAAATACGAATATCTTCGATTTCATTACCAACGTAATTTTATAGGTACTTAGAACAATATGTATGTAGCTACAACATCGTATCTAATTAGTAACGTGTTTTATTATAAAATACATCATACTTGCATTTAAATCATATTAATCATATTACTAGATGTACTAACGCGTATACTTTAAAGAAATTCATCATTAAGATCGATCCAATGAAATAATATGTACATACCACATATGTTGGTTGAAATTTTGAAAATAAAAATTTCTCTGCAATCTGCGTATTTGAACATGTTAATAAGTGTGCCATAAAAATGTCCTTTTACTTTGATTGAAGCTAATCATGATTAATGAATGAAGACGCGATTAAATATTCTTTATATACACTGACCATCTTTTAATTTAGTCCTCGAGAGCATTTTTAGGTAAGCCAATCTCAATTCTTCCTTTCAATAAATGATTTTATTTCAGTAATTAATATCGTATACAGCTTCTAATAGTGACATAACTAATTCAACGGAGTAAAGAACATTTTTTAAAGATATACATTTTTTCGAAAATTGTAGGGCAAGAAAACATCAATGAAGGTTAGATGACATAAAAACACGATCTCCTCTATACATTAGTGGTTGCCTCATAGAATCTACCGAAGCCGTACCTAACAGGGAAACTAAATTCTAGTATAAAGGTAAATAGCAAACTTCTTCTCTATTGTATTATTTCTCTTGGCCATTAGGAACCAAATAAGAAAATAAATTAACTCTTCAGTAAATCAAAACAATACTTTTTTGGTTTCCCATGGATAATTTTCTTTATAGGAATTTTATATTCAAATGACGAAAACCATTTTCCCTAGAATTCAAAGATTTTTATCATATTTCATAAACACCATCATATACATTTATGACACTCCTAGCAGGTTGCGCATTCCTCATAATTAGACTAGCATTCGGTTGATATTTGGCTATAAAAACTGGAAGAAGATATGTATGACAATGTTCAATTTAGCACTCAAAACATCTTGTTTTCAGCTAAAGTTTTGCGTAATGTGTAATACCACACCATTTAAAGCAGTTTCGTTGTTTTCTATTTGGTTATAACAAATAGAGTTAAGTTTAAAGGACGAGTTTGTCATCAAAGAAAACAAAACTGCCGGAAGAGATTAAATTCTGTTTGGAAGACAAGACTTCTCTCTTTCCAGTATCTTCAACTCTCCCAGCGTCCACACTCGCCAGTGTCGTCTGTTTCGCCACATCAAGTACAATGGTAAAAAAACAAAAATATATTATTTTTCAGGAGTTGTAAATAATCTTTAAGACATTGGCGTAACTACGAATATTTTCTGGAGGTCAAGGGGGTTGGTACCTGGACAACGTGGATGTACGAATCTTTTTATCGAAGTTCCTAACTAATTTCATCTAGAAGTACCACCCAGTAGGATTTGCGTGGATATTAAACAAAAAGTTCTTAAATACAACAGTAATATGGGGCAGAACTGTTCAACTTAACCTAGTCCGCGGGTCATTTACTATACACTTTCGATCGACCGGTGCGAGATAGGGTTTGGCAAAATGTTGCCCGACGAAAAAGACTAATGAGTCATGTTTATTAATTTGTAACGCGATATTTTTACTTTTACCAATAAATTAATAGTTCTACAAGCTGGAACAATTAAAAAGGATATTTCTTTATTTTTAAAAGTGTTTTGAATATTTAATATTATAATAAAATATTTTCATATTGTAATGTACTTGTATTATGGGGCAATTCCGAACACAATTTTCTATTTTCCTCTCCGGACTATTCTTTCCTC
Source organism: Laupala kohalensis (assembly GCA_002313205.1). NCBI lineage: Eukaryota > Metazoa > Arthropoda > Insecta > Orthoptera > Trigonidiidae > Laupala > Laupala kohalensis. The sequence goes on along the minus strand of NNCF01126099.1, from coordinate 955,355 downwards.
CTTTCCTATTAAAAATTATTTACTTTTTTTAATTTTCTGTTTCTTTTTTTGGATAAACGCTTCAAAAGTATTTCCGCATTATTTTCTTATTTCAATATTCGTTTTCGATATGAAGCAAAGAAGTATTGGAGAACCTCTCTCGAGTCATTGTACTTCTGAGCTACATCAAATTCTTCGGCTGTATAGCTTTTCCTTAATCCAGCTAAGCGGACTGGAAAAACATTGTAGCTTGCAACAATGTGTTAATATTAGGACTAAAATGTTTCTTGACCTATTGTATTACAACGTTTCTATTGTGACGTTAATGCTTTTGGTTACCAACATATTTCGAATTATGATACGTTGTTTGAGATTATGTTGTGAATGTCCTTGTAATTTAGCAATAAAACCAGTGAATCCTTCACTGTCTTATTTTTGTTGAATCAATCGATTGCACCAATAGCAGGTAGTTAAACCTTTTTTTCCTATAACCCATTATTTGGAAATTCGTTTATAGTCCATAAGTCTCAGGCTATTGTGTCAGAGGATGGATCTATACAACTTTCTTTTCACATTGTTGACTCAATAAAAATCATTACTTACTTCATTCGTGGGGTTTGTTAACTGCGTTGGTTCAAGAGACACTTCATGTTGATCCTCAAACTCCACGATCTTACCAGAAATTTTGTCAAAACGTATTCCGATTTTCTCCTAAACTCATGATACCCTCAAACATGTTGCCAGTTTACTCAAGCGTTTCATCATAATTTTTGAAGTATTTGCTCAGTGCCTTGTTCACTGAAAAGTATTGAAGGAAAATAAGTAGCTTCTCACGCCCTCAAGACGGTAATACATAACAGCAAACCAAGTGCTATTGCGTGTTTATTTTTGCATTCCTTGATTTGTTGTATAAACGTTGTTTTAAAAATATTATAACTATTTTCATAACTACAACTACACCATGTATTGCTCATATATTTCACGACCAGATTTTATGTCAAGAAGCTAATGCTGTTTGGCACCAATCAAGTTGGCGCACCGGTCAAGTCGCAATGAAAATGTAAAATTTTCCTGAAGTATCAAGTGAATGTTCACAAATGTGGACATTATGGCTGGAAATATGATCTAGAATAAAAAATATATTTTTATAGAAAAAATCCTACTTTCATTTTAAGTTGTACTTCCCTCGGAATTTCATTTCATATACCTACATTTGGCCCGCCGTAGCGTCTAACTGTGACTGGGGTAAGNGGAAGTGGAATTGGGAAGGAGAAATGTTGGGTTGTCGGGGAACGTATGGTACCGAAACTGACATTTGTCTGGCGAAGGTGAGGGAAAACCCGACTGAAAACCTCCCAGAGTTCGTCCGAGGAGGGTTTGAACTTTACCGCTTAACTGCATCAAGGAAGCGAAGACGCTACCACTAGACCACCACTGTCGGTTTCCCTTTCAGCAAAGGATGGGGGGGTGTTCTCTATTTCATTTCTCCTTCTATTCAGTCTCCTTCTCAGTATTTAACGGTACGTTTAAGGGTTTAACGGTACGTTTTGAGCGATAGTCATTTCGGTGCTTTCCAATGGAACACAAAATTATAGAATAGTTTTCAATTCGTTCCTTGAATGGGTGTCGCTAACTATATAGAGGTACACTCCACGTCGTTCCTCTGACCCTCCGAGTACCTCCCTCCCCTGCTCCGTTGTACCGATCTCAAACACCGGTTCGTTCTTATGCGCTTCATTCAAATGGGGCGGCCTACCTATCACTAAATTAACCAATGAAAAACGTATCGTCCGAATAAACCAATCCGATCGGTAGTATCAGAATAGAGACATTCATTTATTATATGTTGAGAAAACGTATCTAGGGGGATTTACAAAATACATTTACGAGCATCAAACTATGTAGTACAACTTTCGCATTTAAAGCTTTTAGTTTTAATAATCTGTCTACGTATAGTTTACTAATGTTAGAAATAAAAGTATGTGCTGTATTGCATGTCATTGTAAAGAAATTATGGGATACATCATTCCATGTGTCATACAGGGTAAATATTGAATGCTCTTCTTAGATTGTCTTTAAGAATAAGACCACTTCGATATGTTCTCACATTCGATCTCCACAATATGACACGGAAGGTCGGGACAAAAGCCACAAATAATGGAGCTCGTATTAGTTTTATTTTCCTGTTTTTACACTTGAATGGAAACCAAGACAACGTTTATAGTCTAGATCTCAGATAAAATTGTGGATATCAGAAGAGTGCTACGTGTTCATGCAACATTATATATAATGAAAAGCAACTTTTCGGTTACTCATATGACACAAATCAACGTTAGTTACAAAACTGATGTAAAAAAAAATGTTTAAGAATATTTAATGTTATTTATGAAACACCAAGAAAACACACCAATACACATTTCACATTCTTATACACTAAGTATTCAACATAAAATCAATATTTCCTAAATTTATATATTTCTGTATAGTGGTTTCCGTAATATTTTCTAATGACCTTCGATGTTGACGAGCCCTAAAGCCCCACAAAAAAACAAACGTAATATTTGATGTATGTTCTTCCTCGCTATGTTTCAAATCTTATCGTAAGTGGAAAAGTGTGAGATGTGTTTAAATGATATTTTGAGATAACAAAATATGTTAAAATTTTCTAAACAAGCAAAAAAATGGACTTCATTGTTATTTTAATTCAAGTTCAATCACTGTTTTAATTGAATATCCGATGCATTGAATCGTTCATAAATCTTATCTATACTTAAAGTCAAAATACATCTCAGGTTTTTACGTTTACGCAGGTTACAGTCTTCTAAAGTTTCAGAAACCAGGGATATGAATTCTTTAATTCACGAAAATCGTGTTTCATTTCACCGCAACTTCTTCAGAGGGAGTGGGAGGGAAATAAGACGAGGGTGGTCTTCGGATGTCGTTGATATTTTAATCTCGACATCCAGAATAGACATTATCGAGTTAGTTACCACCCAGCGACTTATTTCGAAATTTTATTAACATTTTTTCTTACCTATATCAATGGCGATTTAGTAGACTAGAAGCGCAAGGATCAATACTTTCATGCCAGCGAAAACGCGAGTACTCAGTGGTTCAACAAGTCAGCGAGTCAGACTCAAAGAATTCTTTGAGCTGATTTGAAGTAACGAAAACAGTAATAAGAGAAAAGAACAAAAGGAATCTTAAACAATAAGGAATTTTAAAAGAAAACTTGTTTGAAGAAGCGTTGTTTTACTTTGCATCTGTGATGGGAGTAAAAGTGTGCGAGATTTATTAACTAAATCCAGACGAAAGAAGTAACTAGCAGGAAAAATTATTCTGCTCTCCGGAAATAAGTAAAAGTAGAATTCACGTACTAAATGGATTTGGAAGAATGGACATTACAATATCCCAATATTAAATCAAATAACTCTAGGTTCGCATTATGTAGATGTACAGACGCCAGCGTGGGGAAGATAGTGAAGATAGCTGCTCTCTGAACTCTGCAGGTTTCATAAAAAACACGGAAGAACGCAAATTCGAGGAGTTTCATTGCCATCTCACGGTGTCAGCGTGATTGCTCGTCACGAAATCATCCCGGGTTCGATCCCCGGGCGGGGAAAGATAAAATTCGTAGCTTTTCATTTCCATGTCTCAGTAAATAGCTGGGATGTATGAAAAGTCCGACCTCTGCGACTAACAACCGCAGTCGTAATGCTCGGATACGGTAGTCTGGATCATATCTGGACGCTGTTCCTCCGATCTCAGTAAAAATCACGATGGGTATAGTGAGTAAACTCAAAAGCTGAGCCTTACTGGCACTCGCCATTCGCGGTCCTTAGCTGGCCGGACCGATATACATACATACACCCATACATACATACATACATACATACATGCATACATGCATACATACATACATACATACATACATACATACATACATACATACATACATACAAACATACATACATACATACATATATGACGCAATCTCAATTTTCTCATAGGATACTCTCAAGAAAGTTTCAAGTACAATAAAAAACGTATTTGTCCAAGAGGAGATACCCAATACAACGAGATTACGAGATTTTACGAATATCTACGTTATTTCACGAGATTATACGACATACCCCAAGATTATTTATTTATTTCATGTCTTACGGTGTGGATCAGCCCATCAGGTTAGCGCTCCCACCTAACCATTACTTGAGTGAGGGAATTGGGAAAGAGAGATGTTGGGATGCTGGGGAACTTATGGTACTGAACCGACATTTGTCCGGAATGGGAGAGGGCACGGTATCATGGATGCGAAATTGTGAGCACTAGACCACCGCAATGTTCCCAGAGAAACTGCAGCATTCCCTAAATATTATCGCGACGTTTTGCGAGACTGTAATACTCTACAAAATTCGTCGGAATACCACAGAACCTCGAACGGACTCAAATTATCTCTTACAAGCACGTATAATCTCGTACAAACTCGAATAATCACATACATATAACACTAATACATATAACATTGACAGTACTCAATAAATTAATATAAAATTAAAAGTTAAAGTAAATTACAAGAAAATTAGAGGAAAGTGGGCCACAATGGGTCACTTTTTATCAATGACTTAACTGAGAAAATGAACTATTCACATCTAATTTTCATAACTAAATTGATAGAATATTTCGATAATTCATTACATTGTTATATAGGGAACATAATATTGATATACGCGCGCGCGTGCACGCACACACAGATCGACAGTAAGGCGTACCACGACGGTCAGAGTGCCTCCCTAATTGCACATATCGACTTGATTGCAGAGGGTGTCAAAACAGATGAATCCGAGAGTTCCTCAACTGCAACAAAAACTTCCTCCTTAGTAGTCAGCTCATCTATCTTTTATTTCTGATGAAATCTCGTTCACTAGAAGTCTCACTTCTACTGCCTTACCAAGAGCTCTTTCAACTGAAACCTTGAGAATCACTTCTTTCTGCGATTCAGCTCCATGTGTTTCCAGTATCAGTTCTAGAGCTGACATTCTCCTGGCAATTTTGCTGCTCTCCCCAACCTCCCTCAGAGTTGAGGCACCCTACATAAGTTGTAACACTTGAGAATACGTCTGCAAACATTTTGTGTTAATGACAAAAGCTTGTAACCGGTTTGACGTAGGACGGGAACCTCTGCTCCTCTTCGTGCCCTCTATCTGCCATTGTAGCTCCTGTTCGTGGGGCTGAAGTGGGTTCCTCTAAACGGACTCCTTTGAGGTGGATGATAAGACTGGAGTGAAAGTGCGAGTTCACTCTATGAACTTCCAACATCTCTAGTTTGACGTTTCTAAGGACTTTTGAGGTTCTTAGAAGTGCTCTGCTCCATAGCTCACACACGAGACTCGGAACTGCCAAAAGCAGTCTCTCTTTTCCGTCAGCATTCCTCTGACGTGAAGATTGTTTCTTGATGATTCGGTTTCTAAAAACTTCTTTTAATTGAGGCAACAAATGTTCTGATTGTTTTGTGAACATTGCTCTCGTCTACGATGAACTCAGCAAGTTCATAAATGCCAGGACGAAACATCCACAATCTGTTCCCCAGTCTTTTCATCTCTGACAGAGGAAGCACTTTTCTCGACTGCGACTGGTGTCACTTGTTGACGTTTCTTTACTATTGACCGGTACAGTCCTTTCAACATCCTTCACTACAAGATTTACATTGCTAACACAATGTTTCCACGAGCAGCAAGGGACGATAATCCCATCTGTGCAGAGCCACGTAAGATCAGGTAAGGCGTCTTTCTGTGGGACATCGGTAGGTATCCCCGAAGTTTCATTCTCGATGATCCCCCTGCACCATCCAGACCTCGACACGGGCTACATTACGAAGTACCTAGGCGTACAAGTGTAATGATAGTAGAAGAAGGAAGAAAGACACTCTCTAGTACTCGAAGAAAAGAAGAATAGGCCAAGGAAGGTAAGTTGGGTAAGAAAAAAGAGAAAATGAAGCCTAAGTAAGTGGAAAGAAAACATGATTCAACTCAGGACACCGTAGTTGCTAGCCACGAACTCTAAAGTTGGAATCCCCTGAGGGAATGAGTGAGAAAGCGGAAGGATGTGTTCTAAACAGGTCATTGAAGGGTACTCTTAGTCTGGCTCGTCCGCTGAGACTGTCAGCCTGGGAGACCTTAATAGTGATAACACCATCCCCTAACGCGCCTAGCCACGCCTACCATCGCCTATTAAGATGATGCAAATTCCGCTAACATAGCCCCCAGCATCATCAGAGAACGCCAGTCCTCACCCCACGCACGCACACTGCTACGTCCCGGTGGTGTCCCGGGAAGGGAGAGTTTTTGTGGTAATGGTGAAACTATTTGATAGTGATACAGAAGGAAGACATCTAGTGATGATCGTTGGGGTTTTCAATGCCTAGGTAACTGAATGAGGCAGTTGGCACGCATCAAAGGGGCGTTACTCTCCTAGGGTCCCTCGTTAAACTTCACACAGTTTTCCTCAACGACAGCATTGCTTCTACTTACACCATAAACGATTGAAATTGTTTAATATTTTGGGATCTTGGAAAGCGACCCACTGCCCTAATAATATCCTCTGTTGATCTAATGCGTTGCCCATCCAAAATATGACCCAAACACATGATTTCCCGTTGAAAAAATTCTGGCTTGTCGAAGTGGACCTCAGTTTTGTCAGAAACTGTTCCAAACGTTCCAAATTATCTTCCTCAGATACACCGGAATCAACTATATTATCCAAATAGTTGGCGCAGCCTGATACTTGCGCGGTAAATTGTTCCAAAAAACGCTGAAAAATTGCCACCACTGATGCGATGCCGAAGGGGAGTCTATAATACTTAAATAATCTCGGACAAAACCTGAATGAATTGTTTTCGACTATGCGAACCGAGAACAAAGTCGGGCAGATTTAATAATTCGGTTCCCTGACTGGCGACTCAACACAACGAAAGCAGTAAAATATCTTGGAGTATGCATCGACGAACGTTTAACATTCAATTACCATATTAACTGAGCGGGGAAGAAGGTCAAGAAAGTCGCATACTGCTTAATGAGAATAGGTATTAACAAAACCAAGATAGGAAAACAACAACTACTGCAACTCTACAAAGGAGTGATTGTGCCGCAAGTGGAGCTGTGTGGCATGAGCGGATTAAACTCCGGCACTCAGGTCGGAAGCTGGAACAATACCAACGCATGAATCTGATTATGTGGAGCGGTGTGTACAGGAGCATCTCGACACGGGCACTGCAAGTACTAATGTGGACACTACTAATAGATCTGGAGTTGGACCGCCACTTATTAAGGTATAATGTGCGCCAAAATAAAGAAGCACGCATAGATAATACACGGAACTGAGCGAGGATGGAAGGGGAAGATAAGTAGGGAGCTCGTGAGATGCTGGAATATACGGTGGGAGATGGTTAAGAAACGACGCAGGACATATGAATTTAACAATAACGTCAACTTCAGTTATAGGAATAGAAAGTGGTTTCGACCCTAGCAGCCGTTACTGGAGATAATATTTGGACATAGTGACTACAATACATACTGGGTGAAGAGAAATGTACGGACAGCAGGCTGTGTTTGTGAAATGGACGAATAAACAGTGGAACACGTACTATATGACTGCATTCTGACAGGAGAGGAAAGAGAACGCTGGATGAGACAACTAAGGCGATGCGGACTCTACTGTGACGGGGACATGACAAAATACATCGCAACGAAAGAAGTTTTTGAAGAGTTTGACAAATACGTGATGACAGTGATGACGATAAGGAAAGTATATAAGGCTAAATAGAGAATGAATTCCACACCTATCCGTGCAAGGAAGAGCATATACCAATGTCGACAGAAACACAGAGGGGAAAAAGAGATAAAAAATCATACCTAAAAATAAGACAAGAGAAAGAAAGTGTGGCGCCTAATCCCAGGCAGTAACCAGTTAGTCGAGATACTGGGAAGAATGTACAACGAAAATATAAAAAAATACTTGAATAATCCAAACGGTGTATTAATTACTGTGATTTTCTGCGTGTCCTTGTCTAAAGGGAGTCGGAGATAAGCGTCTTTCAAATCGATCTTCGTGAAGTTCCTGCCGTTGGCTAACCTGCTGAACAACTCTTCGCGTCGGGGATTTGGATATTGGTGTATCATCAGCTGCGCGTTGACTGTGCTATTAAAATCCCCGCACAGTCTAATTTTCCCATCCGATTTCTTCACAACCACTAAGTGTGTTGTCCACCTGCTCGAGTGAACAGGTGACAGGACTCCTTCCTGAACTAGTCGCTCTATTTCTGCTTTCACAGGTTCCCTTAGAGCAATTGGCACAGAGCGTGCCTTAGAATACCTGGGTACAGCATCACTCTTGAGCGTTAAATGTGCCTCAGAGTAGTTGGCTTTCCCCAACGAGCCATCGAAAACATCCTGGAATTTGTCCGCCAAACAACTCTTCATACTCGGCGAATGCTCCACTGTACACTGTATGTACACCATTTTGAATGCTGAAACCTAGCACAGTAAAACCATCTAAACCCAAAACACTAGAAGCATCGTAACAATCCACAACGATGATGTCTATCTCTACTATTTTGCCAATATTGAATCTTCACTCGTTACTTCCTGTTAACCTTAATCTTCTGTCTGTTGTATCTAAGGAGGATCGCGTGCATTCCCCTGCACTGTGGCGAACCCAACTCTTTATAGACTGACAAATTAACCATACTTATCGGAGATCCCGCATCCATTTGGAAATCATCTAGCCTCTTGTTGACTAACATTGGCGCCACAATCTTGCTGGATTGGTTCGGCGTTAGCACTTCGGAAAAACCTTCTGTTTCCATCTCCTTGGAGAGCCTCTCGTAGTCTGTCCTCGCCACCGTCCGCGGAACACTTCCTTCAAGAGACCCAATTTCCTACAATGGAAACATTCCGCTTGGCGAAATTTGCATTCATTCTTGTTATGCAATTTATAACAATTCCTGCAGGATCTCCATTCTGACTTCCGCTTGCTGTAGTTCCCCCTGCACTTCCTTATTATCTTTAGCTTCTTTCGACACGATTTGCGGTGATACCCTCTCTGAGTCCCTAACTCGCGTTAGTGCTGCTATTTGCATTTTCTCCGCAATCTCACTTCCTGTCGTGCTAGTAACTTCATGTTTGCTGCTAACCTCACGACGTCACTAAGAGATGGATTGCTCAATTTGAGAAGTTCACATCGAATATCCTCCGAAGGAAAGTGCATTTTTTGTGGGGCTTTACGGCTCGTCGACATCAAAGATCATTGGAGCCCTAAAAACTTGTACAGGTAGGGAAAATGCAGTTACGCACTAGGGAGAGCCAACATGACTCTCCCCGCGTGTGGGACTCGCCGAATGACTCAACCACACCCACTAAAAACCCTCCTGAATTACAACATAACAAAACATCTCAAAACCAAATATCAAAACATTGAGGACAAAAATGAGGGGAGGACAAAAAATGAGGGGGGACAAGGAATGAGGGGTAGGACAAAATACGAGGAGGGGACAAAAATGAGGAAAATGAAAGATACCCTTGCCCTAATAGCGTCGGGATTTAAAAGAACAAGAGGTGACCAAGGAAGGTCAGGAAAGAGAAAGGAAGGAACATAGCACAAGTAAGTGGGAGTAATGCCAGACTCAGCATGGGGCCCCGTGTTTGCCAAACATGTACTTACTTGATGTAAGTCCCCTGAGGGAAAGGAGAGTGCAAAACGACCAAGTCCCTAATTTACTATTCCGCATAAGATGCGTTGAAAACTAGCTTCTCACAATTGAAATGACACCGCTTTGCGAGGCCCTTTAATTCGGTGATCCATTAACTGTGTACCTGACCGTGTTTCATTCTACTTTGAAAGAACTTGAAATTGGCTGCCATTACATGTGGCTCCTGCATAAAATATTGATCCAGTTTAGCTACTAGTTGCATTTGCAGAAGATGTGGCTCGTTTGGTTTCAGCACAATATCTGGAGCAGATTACATTTATCTCTAGAAGAACCCTAGAAAGGAATCGACTGTGGATGAAGTTGGCACTTGGTTGGCAGAACAGAAAACTGAGGCTCTTTTGATCACGGTCAGGAAGGAGATTGAATACATCACGTTGCGAGTCAAGAATTGTGAAATCACATTCCAGCCATACCTTCGATACTTGGGAGTAATAATCGACACCTAGTTTAATTTTAAACAACAGACGCAATTTGTGGGAGCCAAGGCTTCAACAGTCCGAATCACACTGTCCCGACCCATGCCCAATGTTAGAGGTCCGAAACACACAAGAAGAGCACTACTGTTGTCAGTGCTTACATCAGTGATCACATGGGGTATTATCGTGTGCGCTATTGCGCAAAGACCCATGAATCACGACGGAAGATGACTTCAGTCGTCTGATTATTGCACCTGTCCAAGCGTATCGCACAGTGTGTGAGGATGTTCTATACATTCTAGCTGAGGTACGGTTATACCTCTACTAGTGGAATGGATGAGAATTTGACAAAGAACGTGAGAACTGAAAGCCTACGCCACTGGCAGTTGCTGTGGGATATATCACCCAACACGGTACGTATGCGACACAAGAGCTGTCCCCCATCCTAAATTTCACGTTGATACATTTCAAAATACAGAAGTTACGGTGAGATGAAGAAAGTGCGCTGTAAATTTCATTATCCTTTGATAATACACGATAGAAAAACACAGGGTACACGTAATTGTGAAGGGAGCGTGCCTTCCAATATTTCAATTGGATGATCCTCTCCGCCTCTCTTCGTCTACGGGAAAGCATTTGACTCGGATTGGTTTTGCGGTGAGAACGCCGCGATTGAATTGCGCGGCAACAGCGTGAAAGTAGACACCGGCTACCCTGCTCGGCGGGATATAAAGAGGTATCGCTGTGAAGCAGCGAGACAGAGGAGTCTACGTACGACTGCGCCGCAAAATGAACGAGGCTACGGAAGAAGATGTGTAACTGCTGCGTGCCAGAAAGTGAACGAGACTAAACTAAGAGACATTGACCAAATTGACACAATAAGAGCCAAGGTTGAATTGATCATCATTTTTGGCGAGCTTCTTTTAAGTTTCCTTTACTTATTGTTTCGTATGAACTGTATTATGCGGCGGAATGCCATATTTTCGTTTATGTATGTAGGTTAATGATTAACTTGTTTGCATTTATCGTACATGAATACTCCAAATCGAGCAAGAATAATTAAATGTGTTATTATATTAGGTTGGGATTTTTAAGGCACGTCAGATTTCATTGACGACAAAGATTCGACGCATTGAGAAGTCAAAAGCTCGAAGATGTCGATGGAGAAAATTTTGGAGTTGTTAGCTCATGAACAGCAGCAAATGGTAACTTTGTTGGAAGTCATAGTGAAAGGGAAAGAATTGCGAGATCAGACAGTGCACCTTCCGGTTTTCCCTAAGTTTGAATTTGTGTGTGTAAGATTAGAACAATCTTTTCTTTACCAAGGGGTGGGTGGACGACGATATAATAAGAACCTTTCTGTATGTAAATAAAGTGAAATATTCAGCTTGTACAAAAACTATGTTCATTGAAAAAAATAGAAGAATTAACGTTCAGGAGGATCATGGAGAAATTCAACAGTTTTTATAACAGAGATTCCCACATAGTAGCGGCACGATAGAAATTTTTTTCACGATAGAATGCAAACGGGATGATCGCATACTGAGTAGCCAATGAGGGAGTCGAGAAATCTCTCGATAACATAGTTTATTGGGAGGCTTACAGGGCGGACGTCTATAAAGGACTATGCAGAGTTATCACCCTATTGCGTCTCGGGAAGTCTCTCACTGACACTCACCAGCCCTGAGGATGGAAGTGGAGTCGTCCAATGTTCCATCGTCTACTGAAAACCTTCTACTGATGACAAAACTTCAGGAGAAAGGAAACTGAACTTATGATATTTTAGTTAGTGAGTTCTTCCCTTGCTAGGAAGACCACTCTGGCGGCCTTCTGGTTACGTCCTTTGCTAGGACATCCACTGTGGCAGTCTTCTGGTTTCCTCTCCACCTATGTTAAAAACCTCACTAGCCCTTCGTGATGGCTAAAGTGTGTGCCATCATCAGGCACCTCGGCTTCATACAGTCTCAGCTGTGCATTGAGTAAGTGTAATAAATAGCATCTGTCTCTAGGACGAGCATTATCATTGCCCTAAATCCTAAAGACCTAGTTAGCCGTTAACAAATTCTCACGTTGTTTGGGACCTACCCTCTCACGCGAAGGGCTAACCACGCAACACAGCTTTGTAGGAACACAAAAGGAGAAATTATTGGAAATGAAGAGAAAGTTAAACAAAGATGGTTAGAACATTTTCAAGGATTACAGAACAAAAGTGAACAACTTGAAGTCGTACACGTCCCAACTAATGAACAACTGCAAGCAATAGAGATAGATATTGAACCACCCTCGTAGGAAGATTTTAAAGCTGTTTTAAATAATTTAAATAACAAAAAATCACCAGGATGCGACAATACCCCTGCATAGCAGCTTAAATATGGAGGAGAACATCTATGGAAATAGTTCCAATACATTATAGAATAAATTTGGAAGGACAAAGTTATGCCTGAAGAATGGAAGACCACTGATATCTGTTCTGTGTACAAGAAAGGTGATAAACTACTGTGCGAGAAAAACAGACGTATTAGTCTGCCAAATAATGGTTACAAAATCCATACCAAACTAATACTCGGAAAATTAACACCATATGTTGAAAATATAATTGGAGAATATCATGCAGGCTTCCGTAGAGGTTGATCTACTGTAGATCAAATATTCACGCTGAGGCGCATTTTAAATAAATGTAAGAAATACAATATAGAAGTACATCAAGTATTCATAGACTTCAAGCAAGCTTATGATAGTATCATTTGTCAACAACTGTATATGCCATGAAATATTTAAAAATTCGAGATAAGTTGATAAGGCTGACCAAACTAACGATGCAGGACACAACAGGGTTAGTAAGAGTGCAGTCAGTGGTCACGGACTCCTTCCCCCTATGTAATGGTTCGAAACGAGGAGATATCTTAGCACCTACGCTTTTCAATCTGGCTCTAGGAAAAGGCATTTGCAATTGGACATTGGTCCAACCAGAACCATCATTAATACAATAACCCATATCATCGGATATGCAGACGATCTATGCATTCTGAGCAGAAGCAGAAAAGATGTCGAAGAGCAGCATATTAAACTGGTGGTAGCAGCAAAAGGAATGGGTCTACAAGTAAATATAAATAAAACGAAAGCTATGATACTGACACGAAGCAGCCGTAAAATTGAAACATTAAAACATTAAAAATTCAATTGGTAACATAAATGTAGAGGCAGTTTCTTCGTTCAAATACTTACGTCACCAAAAATAATGGTGAAACAGCCAATATTAAAAAGAGAGTGTCTCGCAAACCAAGCATACTTTGCATTGCATACTTTATTAAGAAGTAAACTACTTGGTGGAAGGACCAAAATAAAAATCTACAAAACTCTTATTCTTTTTTCAAAAAAAACCTCTTATAAGACTAGTTCTTACGTATGGATGTGAGACCTGGATTCTGAGAGGAAACTTGGAAGAAAAGTTATAGGTATTTGAAAGAAAAATCTTGAGCAGGTTATTTGGGCCCGTACAAGAAGGAGAAATATGACGGGTAAGATACAATAACGAATTCAGGGACATGTTCAAGGAATATAATGTACTTGAATAATACGATTCCAATGACTAAGATGGGCTGGACGTGTAGAAAGAACCCCTGGTCATAGAATACCAGAGAAATTACTCTCAGAAAGACTACATAAAAAGTGACCAAGAGGGAAACTTAAAAACAGATGGAAGGATGCAGTTTGGAAGGATGTTTGGGATTTGTTACAATAGGGCATTTTCAATAGCCTCCTATACTCCTATGTGGAACCGCTGAGGAACTAAACTATGTGAGGGGAAATTGAGCGGGAACCGACTGGTTAAGACATTATGACTGGACGTATTTAGTCCGATAGAATAGGTTTTGGTTTCAAGTCAAGCACTCAATTTTGTAGTAAAGTGGTGGGGAGATGACGCCATTCAGAGGGCTCTGTTGAGACATTGGAAGAGAAATGCAGAGGATCGAGAATTTTGAAGGCGACGAATAGAGGAGACCATGGTTCGCACTAGGTTGTAGCGTCGCAGGAGAAGAAGAATTTACATTTTTTAATTGGTCCAATTCGAACCAATGCGCATTAGATACATACCTTCAATTGTCTGTTTTAAACTTAGATGGCTCCAATAAACAAAATACAAATGCTGCTTCTTACATGTCTTATTGCGAGTTGTTTCTTAAAATTTCGGACGAACTCTGAGTGCTGTTCCAATATGCGAATAATATCGTCATGTAATATTTTCTTTCCATTATTGGGCAATTCCTGAGCTCACTTCCGCTCCTGGTGGTCACAGTCAACAGTATCTTCCATTTTGAGAGAGCGTGTGGCACGAACATCATTGTCGAATTAGATCGAGGATTTAGATAATTAAATTCAGTATGGAGTCAATTGATCAAGTGAGTGATTTAACTATTTTATTTATTTTAAGAGTATATAAGTAATTAAATACATTTCATGTTATGTACAGATTTCTGTGATTGATAAAAACATCGTTTTAGTTTTACTATTCTAACTGTGTAAGGATTTAAACACACTAAGATGTGATCGTACTAGCATTGCTTCGACATTTTGTTGCGGACAAAGGGAAATTTCTTTGCATACATACTTTCATCTATTATTTTTTAATTAAATAAAGTCTCACAATCATTAACATTTTAAGTAGAAGCATTTTTAGAACTAATAAAAGATGATGTGATGTAGACTTAGAACATGGAATTACAATTTTTTTGAAAATTTGAAGTTGACAGTTTTTTCTTACATGATAAAAATTAATGAATCAGATAGTGATTAATCTCAGAAACTGGCTTCAGTGAAGGAGCTGTTGGTTTATGTGGGGTGCATAAATAATCATCAGAAACTTTCTTCTGAATAATCATTTTTAACAAAACTGTGAATTAAATAGTAGGCACATGGTTGCAGAAATGTGTGATTAAGTTATATTCGGTAGGCACATAGTCTCAGACTGCAGCCATGCCAGAAGTTCTGTAATGTAGTTTTCGCAACAAAAATTTTAATCTTAGAATTCTTTTCCATCCTCTAGCAATTCTTTCAATAAATGAATCATGTTTATTATGCATCTAATAACATTACTATTATAATCAGCATGAAGGTCATGAGAGGCACACACATACAAAGATATAACTCATTCGGCATTAAGACTAGAAGCAGACATTTCACTATAGGGGCTTGTTTCCCTGCGTGTGTTTCCATATTTCCTTTTTCCTTGTCAGAGATGGAGTATGATATGATGCCTCATTTGATATGGCAGGAAAATTACAAGGGTGGCCTATAAGGGCTTGTTTCACTATGTATTTTTTTTATTGGGATCGAGTTGGTTGAAACATGGGACTGATTTTTTTTCTTGACAAAGTTTAGTCGTAAGTAACAATTATTCATTATGAATGGCACCCAAAAAGGTGGCAATTTTTCATGTTCCCAAGAAAATCAATTCTCATTCATGTGTCTATTGAATATATTTTTTTTTTACTTTTCAATTCTTTCTGACTTTCTTATTCTTAAATTTTCTCAATGTTATTGTTTATATTATTTCTTTGATAAGAAAGGTGCATTCTCTATTTCTAGGAATGTGATAAAAAGCAGGTATATGTTATACTGTAGCATCTTTTAGTCCACAGAGCCCATTTCAATGTTTATTATATTACAAAAGACTGATGTGAACTTTACTCCTTTAAATAAAAAACTGTATTTCCAAGATATGTGCCATATTTAACACAATATAATTCAATTTGAATGATTATATTTCAAGGAGATAAAATTGTTGCTAACAATGCAACAAAGAACAGAATCAATTTTTACTCAGAGTTCAAATAATTCTCTTCATGTGGCAAGAATTGTAGTATTTGTAAATAGGAAGTATAGCATGCTATTGTAGCTCATCTACATGGGGTGATAGGAGGTAGGAGGGGGTGGTAGGGCTATTGTCAGTAGGTGGGTCTGTTAGCTGGGCTTACCAACTACTTGGCCCACAAGGAGTGGTAGGAGTAGTTTGAAATAGTAAGAATTAGTGATACTAGGGGTAGTAAAAGGTGGATAGAAGGAGGGTTAACTTTTCAGTAGATTTTCTTTTATTTTGTAAATTGGGCTTTAGAGTTAGCCAACATCTTGGTTATTAGAGCCCTTTCCTGTCATCACAGCTATATGAACTGGGAACTGGCAAGGATAGACATATTCTTAACACCCTCTTTTTGTCAGAAAATAATTAAAATCTAATTTTTTTAAATTTATGCTTCTCTGAATTTTTTAAAAACCACAAGCCTCTCCGAATCTTTAAAAACTGTGAGCTTCATTGGATTAAATAAAACCCACAGCAATCTTATTTCACATTGACAATATTTACATTTATTATAATTATTAAATTGAAATTTTAATTGACCATTTAATGTACACTATTTATTTATATTATTACAACGTTTCAACACATGTTGCTGCCATCATCAGGTAAGCGCTAGTGAATGGACATATCAACCAATTTGGTTGTTTCATCTTAGTGTCAAGCATTAAAACAAAATTAAATACATATGCAAATGAAAGAATGACAAAGAAAAAATTAATAGTTTGAAAACACAAACCTTCAAAGCAGAAAAATAATTGCAAACAACTATACATTTTTGACAAGTTTTCTGTGTCAGTTTGTAAATTTAATGTGTTATTTGTAAACTTAATATGTAACATTTCTGACATTATACATTTATAATAATTTGGCTCCCTATCTAAAATTGAAACATTTTCCCAATCTATTGAATGATCAAAATTAAAATGGTGTAATGAAATAACATTATGTTGTAGCGTGTTTATGTTACGCTGATGTTCTTTGATCCGTGTTTGTAACATACGTTTCGTCTGTCCAATATAGGAATAAGGACAATTTTTGCAAACAAGTTCACAGACGACATTTTGGGAAGTCATATTATTAATTTCATCTTTCCCTTTAATTTCAAGATAATAATTTTGCTTCCTTGTTGTACTCACCAACCAAGTGTTTTCTTGGAGAAAATATCTTCTTAAAATTGGTGATACTATTTTATGATATGGAAATACAACAAAAGATTTACTTCCTATCTGAGACTGAGAATTTTGAGCATTTGGTGAAGGATGTTTCAAATTGGTAAGATAGTGTATTCACCTCCTGATATATTTCATTATAAAATTTTTATGGTTATAATTTGCTCATAATATTGTTTTAACAAATTCAATATTATTGTAATGGAAGCAATTATCAGACAGCAGGATCACTTTGACAACTAAATTGTAGATCATTGCTATCTTTTGTACCAAAAAATAATTTAGTACTCATCCTGAATAAGTTGTTTTATGATACCAATTAAACAGCAATTTATTATCAGCTCACAATATTGAGACATCCATAAATGTTATTTTTCCTTCAGTTTCTTTCTCCAACGGAAATTTTAGTCTTGGATGATATTCATTAAAATATGTAACATAGATTCTATTTTATCTTTTGGTATTATGCACAAAATGTCATCAACATAACAACAATAAAGTAAAGGAATGATATTTAATTTACTAAGGCATGAATTCTCAAGATCACGTAGAACAAATTCTGACAAAAGCGGACTAATCGGACTACCCATTGGCGATCCCTCAACTTGATGATACAATTTCTTATTAAACATAAAATATGTAGATTCAATAATTAATTTTAAAGCTTCGACTATTTCATCTTTTGGAATATTGCAGTTTTGTTCAATTTTGCTCCATCTACTCAAATCTCTATTAACTGATAAATCATTAGGTAGACTTGTAAAAAGAGAAACCACATCAAAAGAGACCACACTTAAAGTATCATCAATTACTAAGTCCCTATTTGCAATGACAAAAACTATTCCACACAGAAAAATTATCTTCTTTCAGACCTTGTTTCAGGATTTGTAATATACATTTGGAAAAATCATGTAGAGGACTATTGATTGAAGATATAATTATCCTATATGGAATGTTTTCTTTATGTATTTTAGATAATCCATAAGCACATGAGGGATTAGCTGAAGATACATATAATTTACTATGTGTAATGTTGTTTATGTAATTGTAATGTTTCCATCTACTGAGAAGAGTTATCAAACTACCTATTATTTTGTTTAGAGGATTGCAACTAATTTGAACATATACTGAACATATCCCCTAACATTGACTCCATTTTCTCGATATACTCATTATGTGAAAGTACAACAGTAACATTATCCTTATTTGCTGGAGTTAAAAATAATTCGTTTTCATCTAAATACTTTTTTGCAAATTTTGTATTACTATGAATATACCTTATTATGTTATTAACATGCTTAGTTTGTCTGTTTCTCAAGTTTGCCTTTACAACACAGAAATAACCACAAAAATAACTGCATCAGGAATGTCCACAGTTGTATATTGAAGAACCATTTCTTGAACATCATCCAAATCACATTTTTGCCTTGATAATAACTTGTTATATGTTTGGTACAATCTTTCACATTTTGCTTTATATATTCTGTTCAGTCTTAATCTTTGAGTCTCATAAAACCTCTCAATTATATCTTATGGTAATGATGTTTTTAAGTAATCTTCAATATTTATCAGTTTCCAATGAATATTATTAATGAAGAAATGTTTGTCCCTGATTTCCATATTTAAGACTTTTTTATGAAGAATGTTTAAACAATTTTTGAATTTCCTCTTCATTATTCATCCATAGTGTAGGTTTATATTTTTAGAAGATATACTGAAATTATTTATATGGTCTGATGTTATATCATTTCAATGGTATTCTTCAAGATATTCAAAATCCACAGAAATCATTTAGTACTTGACAGATAATTTCATCTATTTTTTATACAGTGAAAACATTCCTCATCATATTCTTCTTGTATTCTTCTTATATTCTTCTTGAAAAACTTATATCCACAATATTTGGTCCTGAGGTATAAGTATTGACATTATTTACATCTACTAGCATTATTTCACATTCTCTGAAAACTTTGCTAATTGGCATTTTTTATTCTGTTCCTATCATTGTCTTCCAAAAGTCCTACATGACTTTTTATCTCTTTATTATAACTGATCTTTACAGCAATAGATATATTCTTTATCGGAATCATTCTTCCTCAGAATCATTGAGAACTGGTTGTGGTCTTGGTATTAGTTGTACATGGGTTTCCTTTATACTTTTCTTTTTTCCAAGCATGAAGGTTAATTTCTTTATTCTCTAAAATAGTGCATTTTATAACTAAATTCACAGTTTCCATTTATCCTGAATATATTTTTAGCTCATATTATTTATTGTTATATTATATTTGTCAAAGCTTATGTAAGTTAGTAGATTACATTTTTAGAATATATAAGATATTATTGTTACTTAGATTTAACGAAGCGGTCCAGGTTTCCTTTCTGACATAACGACCTCAGACTACATTAATCTATTCATAACCCCTTCTCCATACATCGAATCACTATTAAGTCACAGTTCTGACAACAATTCCTTGTAGACTTATTACAATCATAACAAGTGTGAAATGATCAGATAGTCAGTCAAGAGCATCCCAGCCTACCAGTAGAGCTGCCACCTACTTGACCCTGAGCCAGCCATTGTTTATGATAATTGATATTTATTAAGGATAGTTCTAATTGTTTCAAGAAATGTCACTTCACTCCTCTTTGGACCTCAATAGAAGTTGTCATAATATTATTCCAGGAAAACAGAGAGACTTGATGTTTGTGGAAATCAATGGAGAAGAAAATATTTAAAGATGGAAAAACAAAATTCAAAACCTACTTTGAAGAAGTTTTACTTGATTGAAATAGAGAGGCCAATGGGGCCAGGAGATGAGACTAGGATGTAAGGAACATGACAGCTGTTGGGAGTATGTATGTAAAAGAGAACTGTAGGCAATGCAGATAAAATTTTTTCTTTATTTCTTAACTTCTGGAATGAAAAATTGAACATGAATGTATATAATGTATGCTAGGACCAATATGAAGAAACAAACAATAGTTTTACAACCCTAATTAATTAGTTTTTTAAACCTGGAAAAGATAGAAGTAAGTTATACGGAAAGATATAATCGTCACTAACTCAAACAGCAAATAATGTTATTATTTCCATGTAATAGTTGAAAATTCATGAAAATTCAAGGATGATTTCAACACAACTTTTCACTCATGTTGAGAAATATAGTCCTCAAACATAACTAATGAGAAATATAGTTCAAGAAGAAATATATGTACAATCTTCTGCAGTTGGAAAAATAAAAAGCAAGGTTTTCAACTGGTCTCAAAGACCATGCCACAGCAATGGAAGATTAATAAAGAAGATTATGACAATATTTGTAGGAAAGGGGATCAAAATGCACAACAGGGGAGTGGATATGCAAGAATTTGCATGATGAGAGCTATGTCAAGCAAAATGAAACTATAAACTTTAGTTAATAGAGGTTTCAGAAAGATTTGAACATTCATTGGCCCCAGACAACAAGAAATGAGGATCTTTGGGAACTTGCTGGTGAGGACCCAATTGATAAACAAAATCAAAAGAAGTAAATGGAGATGGATCGGCCATACTCTCAGGAAACTGGATAATACCATAGAAAAAGAAGATATGGAATGGAATCCTTATGAGAAGAAGACCAAGGAGAATGTGGATAAGGAATATGCTGAAGGAAGCAGGAGACCTTGGAAAAACATGGGAGGAAGTGAAGAGTTTGGCAGCAAATCATGTCCGGTGGAAAGGGCAACAGGAATGAAGAAGAAGATGACGAAGAATAAGAATAAGAAGAAGAGGAGCTATGTCAAAATTAGTTACATAGCAAGTAAAGTTATCATAGCATTTACTCCATTTATATTTTGGGATGAGGATTTGTAATTAGATCCAAAAATATAAACAATTGATGTATTGGATTCTAGAAGATGGCTGCATTTGTTTGTATGTATGTAGGAAAGTTGTAGAGTGAATGAGTATCAAAACATTGGCAATTAACTATTGTTGCTTCTATATCTCAAGGCAAAAACCTTATACAAATATGAATTCTGAGGTCAAAAACAACATGGAGGATATAAGTTAATTGTATTTGAATTCTTTAGATAGAAAATCAGTAATTTTCAGACCCAGAATACAATTAATGCACATGCAAATATACAAAAATTAAAAAATATAATAAATTAGAAACAATAAGATATTTAGAAAAGTGGTAAATTGGAATACGTATAAAAGATACATTTTTAAGTATCATTCGTAGTGTTCTGACTATGCTGAAAGAACAATGAGTGAACTCTCCTCAGTAGATTCACTAACTTAAGTATTGTCTTGTTTTCTGGACAACATAATGGATTAAGTTAGTTGTTGTTTAGATCTTAGAAACTCATGTAGAACAACAAGATAGTAAAAAAAGACAAATATGCTCAGCATGCATTCATTACTACTACATACAAAAGCATTTTATTCATGCAGAGAAAATGTAAATAAGATAATTAATATTTAAGTATGCTAACTGAAGGTCATTAAAGCTAAGCCTTGTGAAAAGAACTGCCAGGAAAAGAGCACACAGCCATGTCATATGATGGAAAAAATTTATAGTAAAAGACACATGGAGAAGCAGAGGCTAATCTTAAGGCATGCAGCACAGTAACATACCTGAAGAAATTTTTGAAGTTGAGGGCAGAAGGAGAGAAATGACCCTTACGAATCAAGGTGAAAGTAACTTGAAGCAAAAAGTATGAGTGCAAAATTTATCTTAAATTTATGAGAAGACTAAGTATAATATTCTGGTAGCTCAAATCTACTCTACCTCACATTTTCCACTGCCAATGACTTTTGTAATGCTAATAGGTGAACTTTCAAGGAAGATAGAAGCAAAACTACTGAAGGAAGAGAGGAAAAAGTGTACTGATTATGGTAGTAAAGTAAATATTAATGTATATATTATATACATTCTATGTAATAAATATTATAGTATACTGAATATTAATGTAAGTAGCAGTTAGACTGAGCAGAATAAAAGGACAAAGAATAATACATGCCTTAGCATTCAGCAGACTGTTAGATATTGCATGTCAATTTTAATTACTTAGAAAACTCTGTAATACATAGTAAATGATGTAAGAAACTTCCAATTGCTTTTTCAAATACAGAGCACAAGTTAGAAGTGATAAAGGTAAAATTAAGAGCTTAACATTAATGTGAACTAAAAAAATTCACAAAAATTTCAACTGAAGAGTTACTAAGAAATGGGGAAAAAGGGAAATTGAAGAGAGTAACCGAGTCAAAATCTAAGTAGAATGAACAAACTGAATGACTCAGAAATTGATTTAAAATGAGAGATCTGGAAAATCTATTTAGAAAAAGTGATGAAGTGTATGTTTAAACAAATACACTATTGATCCAATGCACCACATTGTGGATTCATGTTAAGAGAAGATTAGTTTGAAATAAGAACACTAACAAAAGGTATCCATGTGTAAGATCTCTGACAGACAGAGAGATATAATAAGGTGAAGAGCATACCAATATTGGAAATCAAACAAGGTACAAAAGAGTCCTGGCATGATTTCTGAAATAAGGAAGAGACATTTTGCCATGATGATGAGAACTTGTTCTGGTGTATAGTGGGATTGGGTTAAAAGTTGTTGTTGTTGTTCACAAACTATTGTACACAAACTGAGGGATCCTGCTATTTGGCCAACGTAAGTTGTCGTTGAATGGTATTATTTTTGGGTACCTCGACAAACCACTACCCGAAGCTAACACCTAAATTCAAAAACCCAACATGTTCACCAACTCTTATGCATGTTAATGCTCAAAGTATTCAAAATAAGTCCCTCAAACTTGAAGTCCTACTACACTCAATTAATCCTGTGATACTCTGCGTTTGTGAACATTGGTTGGAAAAAGATAAACTGAATATTTTTGACATCTCCGACTATCGAGTTGTTGATGTGTTCTGTAGAAGTAACATGAAGAATGGTGGAGTAATCATTTTCTCCCAAACAGAAATCATTTCTAAAGTACTAAATATCCCATACAAACATTTAATTGAGGAATGTGTATTTGAAGGTGCTGGTGCCTGTGTTTCCATTGGCAGTCAAAATTTCCTAATTTTTACAATATATTGTTCACCTAGTGGTTGCTTTAAGTCATTTTTGAGTAAGTTTTGGTACCTCCTTAATACAATATTCAATGTTGACTTACTCACAGATCTGAGTAATAGAAATGACTTTCTAAATCTATTATAACTCTTCAACCTCAATATTCACAGTAATAATCCCACATGTACTGCAAGTATAGCTACTCAACTAGATCTTATTATTTCTAACTACGATCCAGCATTTGCTGAAACAAATGTAATCACTTTTCCTTTCTCTGACCACTATCCAATTATTTCCAAATATCTCATAGCAGAAATTTCATGTTCATTATATTATCATAGTCGCTCTTTTTCTGCTGATAACATTTCTTATTTTTTGTATCTTCTC
Source organism: Laupala kohalensis (assembly GCA_002313205.1). NCBI lineage: Eukaryota > Metazoa > Arthropoda > Insecta > Orthoptera > Trigonidiidae > Laupala > Laupala kohalensis. Next base: position 931,715 of record NNCF01126099.1, on the reverse strand, counting down.
AAAAGCAAAACATGGAATGATGTGTCTAACAGCTTGAATTATGAAAAAAGTTTCAATAACTTCTACAATTAATTCCTGTTTTATTTCAACATTTCTTTCCCTCTTCTACAGAAAAAAGTTTCTCAGAATCGCTGTAAAAAGAAATGGATTAATCACCAAGTTTGGCAATTTTCAGTATATATGAAAGACATTCATCTTCATTGTAGAATAAGTTCTGATCATGAATTACTGGCAGAATACAGAGAAACTAAAAAACAATATCACGCTTTTCTCAATAGAGCCAAGAAGTCTTTTAGTGATTCCAGAATTTTGAACTCAAAAAACAAGAGCAAGGAAATCTGGTCTATAATCAATAGCTCCACATGCAAAGAAATCACACCTCTCTAAAATTAATTGAACCAACAGGTGAGGTTAGCTCTGGTTTTTCTCAATTAGCCAGTAAGTTTAATTCCCACTTTGTTCAATCATCTTATCCTATTTCATCTGCCTCAACTGTAATGCCTTGTCAATCCAACTTTTTCATCCTGTATTGTCTTGAAGCTGATCTAAAATATGTTGTTCAAAATCTTAGCTCTAAATATAACTAAGGTATTGATGAGATACCCAATTACTTGATCGGTCTTTGTTTTGAGCTTATCAGTTCCCCACTTGTGTCTCTTATTGATGTCTCTCTTCAAAATGGTGTATTTCCTGAACCATTGAAACACTCAAAAGTAATTCTTCTCTATAAAAACAAAGGAAATTCAAGTGACATTGACTCCTATAAACCCATATCTCTTATCAATACATTTGGCAAAATATTCGAAAAAAGCTCTTACAATAGGTTTCTCAATTTCATTGAATTGAACAATGTACTATTTTCCTTTCAACATGGTTTTAGGCAAAACTGCTCAACTTCTTCTGCATTCTACCAAATGGTGGATCAAATACTTACTGCTCTAGATAGCAAGCATAAGGTTATTGCCATGTGTTTTGATTTTCAAAAGCTTTTGGTACTCTTGACCACCATGTCTTGTTGAATAAGCTAAGTGCATTGGCATTCATGGAGTACCCTAAGAATGGATTCAGTCCTACCTTAGTAAAAGGAGTCAGCAGTCTGTCATCATCAATCTTGGCTATAAATATGTTTCCCATCCCAAACTAATTTCTCAAGGAGTTCTTCAGGGTTCTGTCCTAGGACCTCTTCTTTTTGTAATCTATATGAACAATCTTCCTAAGTATATGCCCTCTATTACCAGTGTAAAACCTTCCCTCTATGCTGATGACACAAACTTCATCCTCACATCTCCCAGCTTCCAAGCAATTCTAGATAATGGTGTCGCTGTATGTGAATCCTTGAACAGTTGGTGTAAAAATAACTCTCTCAATCTAAATACTGGAAAATCTCTTGTAGTTTATTTCAACTCTGCAAACAAACCACCCAAGGACATTTCTATCTATATCAATAGTGATATATTGCCTCAAGTAAATTTTTGGAATTCATATAGATGAAAAACTCTCTTGGGAGAATCATATCAACGTATTATCTAAGAAACTGAGTTCCATGTGCTTCCTGATCAGATTCATTCGAGACTTTGTATCGACCAATGTTCTCTTTAATATATATTACGGCCTCTTATTCTCATATAGTTTACAGTGTAATATTTTGGGGAACTTCCTCTAAAGCTACAAAAATATTTAAAATCCACAAAAGAGCTATACGTTTAATTTCAAGAGTTAGTGTAAATACTTCTTGCAAACCCTTCTTCAAAAAATTAAGAGTTATTCCCTTACCCTGCATTTATATCATGACGGCAATTTTTCACACATGAAATAATCTTGGAGACTACGATTTGAATTCTGATATCCAACAGTAGGAAACCGGACTTTGTGCAAATTTGCATCAGCAATTTATACACACAAAGAAGACTGCTGTAGGACCTAAATACATGGGTTTAAAAAACTACAACAAGCTTCTAAAAGATATAAAAACTGTTTATAAATTTAATGATTTTAAATGTAAAGTGAAGACATTTTTATTAGAAAAGATATATTATTGTGTAAATGATTATTTAAAAGATACAACATATTGAAGTACAATACAAACAAAATATTGTACTCAATTTATCTTATTTCTTTTGCTTTCATGTATTTAACTGTATGTATTACTAGTATTAGTTTATAAGACTACCATTTCATATTTTTGACGTGCCTTATATCAATTGCAAATTACTTGTAATTGATCTCTGGACAAATAAATTATTAATATTATTATCATTATGATTAAAAGAAAATTGTAGAATGTGAGAGTTGTTATAATATGATTAAGCATCGTAACAATATGATCTACATGGAAATATACAAGTACATAATTTTTGTAATGTACCAAACATATATAGACAAGAAGTGAATAAATATGGTAACAATATGCAATTCTACACACTTGATAATTTAACTGTATCTGAACATAAATCTATACTTTCAGGTTTGTTTTTTATACATGACATTTCTGATATGTATTGTTTAAAATAACTACACTCTTTGTTTAGAATTGCAACATTTTCCCAGTCCATTAGATGATCTTTTTTCAAGGAAGGAAATGTAATAACTCTTACTTCTGAATTGTTCACATATCTTTGTCAATCCCTTAGTCTTGTTTTTAAATTCCTCTTAGCTTGTCCTACACAATATGCATTATATGTTTTATAACTTACTTTGTAAAATATATTAATTTCATAGAACATATCCTCCTAATAGTTTCCTTTTCCTATTAGTTCCACTACACTATTTGTGTATATGCATACTAATTAATTGTAAATTTTCTGATTTTAAAATTCTATTTAGTTTTGGAAAATATGTGTTTATTAAAAGGAAACACAGCACAATATTTTCTCTCTCTATCTTTTTGTCCTTCTCATTCATGTTCTAAGCAATATCTTCTCATGTTCTAATTAATAAATTTGAGAGGCCAGTAGTATATTTTTTGTAAATCTTATCTTGTTATTTCTGAAAATATGATTTGAAAGTTCTATTGCTTTATCTGTATACTTAGAACACACACACACATACATACATGCTGAAAACTGAAACTGCGTGACGAGAGTGTTCTTGAAATATATATGAGATGTGAAGGTACAGGGCAGGTACAGAGGTAGAGTACAAATATACAAAACCTGTGTAACAAGTGCTCATGAAACCTGTACTTCAACTAAGCATTCCTCAAACACTTTAACATGCGGATAAAACCATTTAAGAGTATCTGTCATGGAATTTGCCGAAAGAACTCTGATGGTGTAGTTTATTGTGGTGAATTTCATATTCAGAGTTTCTAGGTGGCAGTTCCATTTATGTTTTTTTGAATAGTTCATCCCAGAAACTGAGTTGTTTGTTTTAAGGTGAGGTTGTTACCATTAAAATCCATGTTAGGTATGTGCTGCCAAATTGAACATGGATTATAGATTCTATTCAAATTTTATCAATATTTATTATAAGTTTATTTTGGTGGAAATATTGGATTATGATGGCAATAGAGGATTTGGTAGAGTTTAGTAAGTTCTCAGCAGGTTTTACACCAAATAATATGATTGTGTCATGAGCAAAAAGTACAATTTTGTGTTTTTTTATTTATTTTTTGGGTAATGGGTGGAATGTCATTAATATACAGGAGAAATAGTATGGGTCCCAAAGTGGGGCCCTGTGGAATCCCATGAGTGACACACATAGGCTGAGACCTGTGATGTTTTATTTGATTTTTATGTTGGAAAGATGCTTGAATTATATGCTGTCTTTCAAATAAATATGACTTTAGCCAGTCGCAAAGTACTCGTCTAATTCCATAATAGTGACTTTTACATAAAAACTTGACTTAACATTTTGTTTACCAGATGAGAAAAATACATTGCTGTTGAGATTTTTGCCTTTATAAATTCCAGCAAAAAACATTTTTTTATACTCTATTATTTTGATTTACACTCTATTTGAGACAATTTCAAGACTAAAAAGTAATAACTAAAACAGTGTTGGATACCCCAAACTTTCATGTAACATTGCTGGAATTATACCTGCTTAAAGAAAGAGCTGTAGTTTTTCTTTCAGAATTAACAACCCCTCAAATTTATTTATCTCAAATTTATGAAACAATAACTGAAAATAAAAATGAAACCTCTTATCTGGAAAATAAAGTGTTGTCAAGTTTCTATGTATTCAAAAACAACACATTTATATCATTAAAAACCCCACCATTTTCTAATGCTTTATTCACTTAGTTTGGGATTCAAAATTTTAAACAAAAATAAAATGTTTGAAACTTTCGGAATGCTTCTATATATTATTGTGATTTACACACTTTTGGAAATGACTTGAATGTCTATTCTCAAATTCACTGCACTATCATATTAATTACGTATTATTTTATATTTTCTTTCTTTTTTTCTCCGGGAAATAAATTGGGACTTTGAAAGAAACTTAATATTACCGAAAAAACAAGATACATTTTAATTCGAATTTTTACAGTAAGTATTCACCAAAATAAAGTATTTTCAGTGAATGCATCTTTATAAGAAGCATTTATTTAACGTGCAACATTTGTATGTATGTTGTCCTTCTGTCTCAAAATTAGTGATTGATTTTTATCCACTTCCAAGTTTCTGATCAAGTTGAAATTTTAGAAGTATGTGTGGTTTGTATGACAATAGATGATTATGGTACCATTAAGCTGATCTGATGATGGAGGCGGGATGTTGGCACTTGAACTTCCTAATCACTAATGGTATAAATCGCCCATTGAGAATGCACTCATTAAGTTTGTTGTTTTGAACTCTATTTATGATAATTAATAAACAGATTCTAATATTAAAAGGTATAAAATCTTTAAAAAGTTCTGTATTAAAATTAAAAAATAATGTGCAGTAAAATTTTATTTTATAAGATTGAGTCTTATTTTCAGAAATTTTAAAGCAAAATGTTTTATGCCTCAACCTCTTAAAACATTTATATATAACTGAACATTTTTTACTTTTTAATACAGAACTTCTTAAATAAATATTTGTTTAAAACAGTTTTTTTTACATTTATTTTATTTTACCTTATTTACTAGAGACCAAATAGTATGACATTGGAATAATAACTTTACTCCAGTTGTACATTAAAATTTATTAGCTGTCTCTTTTAAAATAGGGTATTTAATGGCATTGCACTGACTCTGAAGTTTAAAATTAATTATACAACTATCGTCATCTCACAATCTGGTAAGATTCAATAAATATTACTACTATTAGCCTAATATTAGATTCTACTAATATTAGCCTAAGAAACATGACTAAGTTTGATACTTTCAGAATTTGTAATGCGCAATTTGGTAAGAGAACATTTGGAGTTTATTTGAACCTAAATTATATGTGGGTTATGGATGGGTACCATAAAACAAAATAGATTCAATGTTAAAAACCTTTAATAATGAGAATTATGAAATAAAATTCACATCAGAAAAAGAAAACCATAATAAAATGTTATTTTCGAAAATAACAATTATTGGAAATGGAAATACACTTATTTAATTGATATGGAAAAATTACATATTCAGGAAGGATATTGAATTATTTATCCACTAACACATTAATAAAAAAGAGAGCCATGGTATGTGTATATACAGACTGTCCCGCAAATGTTGCAACAAACCTCTAGGGGAGGTGGGGCACGTCATAAGGATTGAGAATTGCATAGGAACCCATGGCCGCAAACATCAAGCGCGCGCGCACTCACACACACACACACATACATGTATGTATAAAAACATCATGTCGGCGAGCTCCCGATTCGAATACCTAATCATCTTCAACAGCACTGCATCACTTCCATTCCACAGTGAATCAGCATGAGAATGGGAGCGAACTAGCAAGTTACCAATGAAGTCAATATAGTAAGAGGAGGAAGGGTGCGCTACCGTCATGAGAAACAATACCACCCTCTAGGGAGAAACCCATACACTTCCGGTTCATTAGACTTTTTTGTGTCTTATCTCAGGGATCGACCCCTAAATTTTGTACACGTTGGTCAAAATCACCATGTATAATCTACATTAATGTATCTACCCCAAACAAGTCTTTAAAAGACTCATAGTAGAATTAAATATTTAAATGTACATCTGAAGCTACAGATAACTCCAAGTACTCTCCTCCTGCAACCACTCACTTGTCCAACCGTTCATATTTCTGCTCGAAACATTCCTGGAACACGCTTTCTAGTAGTACTCTCAGTAGTGTTGTCGTACTTTGCATCACTTCCTCAGTCAGCGTAACAGTGTTCCCTTAACTTAATATTTTACAGGAAGAAATGGGCAGAAGGTTGGGGAAATAGAGCTGATGTTCAAACGTGGCACGTCTGAGCGTTCTTAGCTGAGTAATTCTGAGCTAAAAGATACCTATGTGCCGGAGAATTGTCATGGATCAAAACCCAATTGCATTCCACCATTTTTTCATGGCGCTTCCTTCTGAGTGTACCTCGCAGGTTGCGAAGAATTTCGACACAGATTTTCTGGTTCAGTCTGTCTTAATGGGAAAAATTCATACTGATTTACACCTTTGTAATTAGTACCTATACTGTTGTAATCCTGTTTTTAAAACTAATTGAGACTACATATATGTTTATCGAAATATTGAACGTTTTAATGATGATTTTTCTCAACAAACATCTTTTATTCCGTGTTCTCATGTCGTAAAAGACACGAGTTTGCATTTTCTACATATTGCATAAATCTCCAATTTAATACGTCACATTGATTCAATTCCTTATTTTCAGGTTATTATGGCGCAGGAAACACTGACCGCACGCTTAGAGGAAAATACAGGAGAGAATAATGTAATTCATGAAGATGCCGATTTCTTGCGGGCAGACGAAGATGGAGAGGGAAGTGATCCCTTGTTACCAACCCATGATTCTTCAGATGAGGATGAAGAAGATCCCACAAACATCATTATCAGCAACGATGGTGACGATGATGACGATTACGACTTCCCGATAGGTTCCGACACTGGAGATGAAGGCGACAACGACGATGATAATGGAGATAATGGAGATAATGAAGATCCGGATGATTCTGATGACGAAAATGAGGAAATATCTGATGCGAAGAAGTAGAGGCTGTTCTGAACCTAACATCTTTATGAAATAAATTCAATTGGTTGAAGTAAGTGATGCGAAGAACTACACCTGTTCTGAACCTAACATCTTTATGAAATAAATTCAATT
>NNCF01126099.1:898867-921574 GCA_002313205.1 Laupala kohalensis | reverse complement strand
TAGAGACTGTCCTGAACCAAACAGCTTCATGAAATATATTCAATTGGTTGGCGTAAGTGATGCGAAGAACTAGAGCTGTTCTGAACCTAACATCTTCATGAAATACAGTCAAATGGTTTTCTTTTGTATCTAGGCGTTTAATAAATTTTCCAGTGTTTGTAATGCGAATTTTATTTGTAGTCCCATGCGAACAAGAAAGTGTGAGAACGTTTAGGTGACTTGAGCAGGCGCGAGTTTTAGTAATATGCCTTTAGAGGCAACACAATCTGTGTGTCCAAAAACATGTCAAAAAGACAGTAATATATCAGGTTAACACACACGGAAGCAAATGAGTAGGATCACTACGTAGGAGACGAGAAAGTGAAGGGAGTCACGTACACCTGAAGAAAGAAAAACAATTACAAATACATTAATACACTTTTATACGGAAAATATAAAACACGAACCAAAATAAATTTTAGCACACGGCTTTTACACTTTTTCCTTTATTTGGCTCACAATTACTTAATTGTTTTACTTACATTTTAGAAAAACATTAATTGCTTTAGAAATAAAGGGTTTTGCTTTGATACTTCCATAAAAACTGAAAACACGAGACAACACGTCTCATATTCCTAAGTTGTTTTTACCTTCCCACCACAGGGAAGAAAATAAAAGTGGGGCTCTCGGTGCAGCCGACTCGAGCACTCACGCGATTACTTCACTCGCGAAATACAGATAAGTGAATGAATATATTTGCATGTAGCTGAACGTTCGTCAATCTGAAAATATCTATAATTTTTCTGTTGCAGACTGAATGCGCGCAGACGTGACAGGCGTATTGTGAGGTATTTAGGTTGGAAAAAGACAATTTCCTTTTTTTAGATGTCAATTTCCCTCCAAAAGAAGAATCCTATTAAAAAGTTATTAGTATATTTAGAATCCTCGGAAACTTTCCAATGAATTAAATGTATTTGGAGTTTTTCTAAAAGATAAATTCGCGTTTCAGATGCTATGAAAAAAATGAGAATTTTTAAAGGAAAAAGTGATAAAAATGCAAATGCAGCTAAACATTCAAAATAATCTAATTAATGACTTGAATTTCGAAATAAACTCAGTATTTTGGAATGGTACAAAATTTTATTTGCTGAGGGTGACGCAACGAATAGGACCAGCTCTTATGGGAACTTTTGATATTTCATTTGAAACGATCATTTAAAGGTGCATACAAATTTGGAAAATTTTTCCGAGATTGAAGGTATGTTTTGACTGGGCTATGACTTTCCGTATCGCTTTGAAAGGGCTCTTATAGGAAATAATCGGACATTGAGAGAGTCTAGTTGGAGCGCTCTATAATTTTATGTCGCGCGCTCGCTGCGTAACATTTTTTGAAAATACCACAGTTGTTTTGTTAATCCCTCAAAGTAAATAGAAAAACACATGCATAATACTAATAATGTGAAAGTAATAATAATAAACCTCTTTACACATGTATTTCTTGCGTGTACATACGGAGAAGACATGTGATAACGACCAGATGAAAATGGCGACGCGACGGGAATCAAATCCGGGATCTCCTGCTTTAGTCGAAGGGTGTTACACCACCCGTACGCCCTTTCGCCTTCCACAACTGTACAGAATTTACATCCTGGCCATGCATGCGTTTCGTTCACGATTTCTACCGCCTGGGTTTACTTATTCCCTATTCGAGTGTGTGTCCCACATCTCCCGGAGTATCAATACAAAAATGTTTTGTAAAAACCAACTTTCTAGGCAGAAGGTGTAGCAGAATTTCTTGTCAACAGTTATATTGTGGTATTTCTATGAATTTGGAACGATTTGTACGAAACCCTTGGTTATCTTCAATTAATTGATAGTTTAGCCAGAAAAAGCACAACTTATCAGAATAGAATACAACAAATGTAAGACAAAAACCTTAAAAGAAACTTTGATAAATATACGACAAAAATACAGGTCCTCTATTCCTGTTGACCAGGCAAGTCCTTAGTACATACGTTTACTTCTTAACTTCCCGAGTTTGTAAACACCTAAAATGTATTTTGCCTGATTTCTTTCTTGACTTCAATTTTGTATACAGCAACAATTCAAAACTAAGTTGCTCAGTATTGGATGGATTCTGGTTTCCAAGAATATTAAACAATTATTCTATTTCGGTATTTTAGGACTTAAAACACTGGAAATGAAAGAATAAATTTAGGACAATGGTTATTTACAAATCATAAATGGAAAACTGGAGAAACTGAATTTATTAAATATATTGATTTCTGAAAAGAGTAGATTTTGTCCACCATATCCATATCTCCGGACATATTTGTAACCTGCGAATCTGATATCTACCTTTAACATAAAGGTTTACTATCAGTTTTTGTATATCGCTTCAAGTAAGTTCAACATATTACATAAATCTGTTCGACACTTTCAACTTCCCTCTGAAAAAATGCCTTTCGTTTCATTGGCTGATCAACGTCCCCTCGATGCGCAATAGCACACCTTGTCTTATTTCACTATGATTGGTAAATGCCGCGCGTTGATAGTTTCATTACTATGACGGCTAAAAGATAGCGCACGCGTCTACATCGTCGCCAGGCTAAAGTCTAGCTGCGGTACGAAATGTTACCAAATTCGGGAGAACTTCCAACCTACTCAATTGATTTCTATGTCGTACATTACTCGACTTAGTGATATTTTCATCCTATACTTTGTATTCACTACCACCAAACATGAGAAAATACCACTAGGAGAGCCTGTCCTTAAAATACTCGTTTTCTATCCTTTGTAGAGTAACATAAAATTAATATTCTATTAATAAAATAAATTGCATAAATTATCCAAGAAATCTAAATTTTCTAATCTACTTTCAACGTAATTCATTTTACAGTAGTATCTTTGTTGTTTCCATAGCGTTGGTACACCCGTAAGGTAGTGTAAGTGCTACCAAACGATTTTAATATCAAACGACAATCTGAGGCAGTCCAAGTCTTAACGAGTGTCGGGGATTTTGTTCTAAAATATTGGTGGTGGCTGTCCTGAAACACCACTCGAGTCCGCTATCTTTGTTCTTTTGGTGTCCAAACTCTGGATAACTTGAGTATAACTGTGTACCGTTCTAACAAGTGTCATTTAGCAGAAGTGTTTGTTGTCGTTTGCTGCGAGGATTGCTTATACTCTGTGGGAAAGTTTAAATTTTAATTCTATTGATTGAGTTTTCATCACATTTTTTTCTCGAAATGGTGACAGTGAACCAGTAAAGGTCTGTTCGATAAACGATTCATCTTATAAGGACCCCGCGGATGAACGAAGCAGCTGACTGAACATCGAAAAATATAAATATATTGTGTATATATATACACAAATGTAGTGGGAAATTAGTGTTTATTCAACATCATTATCATTAACTTATAACATTTTAAAGATAATATTAAAAAATTATGGTAAATAAAAAATATTCTATAAGTATGACATTCCTTAAGATATTTCTATTATAGATATCTGCATATTTCTTACAGTTGTAGGGCTTTATAGTATTATCCAATATCATTTGGGAAATCGACATTATAATTTTTGTCTTCAATTTTTCAAATAGTTTGTCGTAACGCTTAGCAAAATATTGGTTATCAGGCATGGAATATTCACCCTTTTGGGTACGATCCTTGACACTTGAAGCGTTTTTAGAAATCATATGCGGTTCCCATTCCATATTGTAATCACTGGCACTTACTAGTTTCAACAAAACATCTTAAAATATATAAATAAACTTTATAGTCAAAAAAGCAGTTGCAAATTGCGTATGACCACGTGGGGGGTAATAAACTAAGTTACTCTCCGGAAACAAGAAAGGGACCATCCCATCAATTCCGATGAAGGGTCTATGGGCAGTATCGGATTTAATACTTATAAAAAAATTAATAAAATACGTGCTGATGTCAATTTATTATTCCAAAACGAATCGTAGTTATAATGTGCAGTGAAAATTCGAGATTAATCATAACAAAAGTATTAAATGACATTCCCGCCACTACCCGGATTGGATTATAGTAAAAGTTATCATACTTTGTGTCGAGAAATTCAAATGAAGAAAAAAACATAGAGGAAATGCACTGTGTTCCTTAGTTTATTTTGTATGTCGCAGTAAATTACTTTATTGTCCTCAATGTGATCATACGCTGTTTTTAACAGCTCTCTTGACCGTAATTTATTTATTGTCAGTCTAACTGGCTTGATGTTGGTATAGAACCTGTAATTAATGTAACCAACGGTTTTACTTCGCCATAGTCCACAAGGGTAATGATAAGGGTACCTCGCTTTCTGTTGGCATGATATTCGAAATTGAATTCATAGCCAACCTCGGACAACAATCAATTCATTTGATCTTGTGGCACTGTCCTGTTCTTTCTGCGTCGAGTGTGTGGAACGAATATTACTTTGTGTCTTTGTGTGTTGCGTTATTAACTTGTATTTATTTATAGCAAATAGTATCTTTTGTGACTGCTATTAATATTTATTTGGATATTACTCAAATTCTTTGTGGCCACGCTTTCCTTGAAGTTTTTGCGAGTGAGATTCAAGGATTTGTTTCGTAGAGGTTGGCAATTTGTCTAAGGCAGCCATATTGAATTATTTTAAGAAAAGTATCTTGACTTTGAGTGTAAGATTAATTTTTTTAAGCACCATTAATTGCAACATCAAACAAATAAAACAAGATTTTTTCCATATCAATTATGGCGTTCAATATTTTCTGTGACTCCTGTAAAAAATATTTTAGTACTTCCAAACTTTTCCATTTACATGCCTTAATTAACATTTTGTTCTTTTTTATTTTACTTCATACCTCACGTTTATAAACATATGACTTGAATAGCTAATATTATATTCACTTATTTCACAAGAAGAAATTTTAATCTTCGATAGTCTTCTCAAATCCGCATTGTCTTTTCTTTTTACGAAATGGATTCATAAGTGCTCATCCTTAGAAAATTAGGCCTCGCAGCAAGCTGGATCATTTCAATTTCTTTGACACTTTTCATCTATACATTCAATGACCGTCTCATTATAATCGCTAAAATTGTAGTCTTACTAGTAAATCCATTCTTTAAAATCAAAGAAAGATTTATTTTTATCAAAATTTGTCTCATCACTCTCCAACTCTTGACGGAGATTATTGGATAAAACAACTGAAACAAACTTTTTAAAACAGATTCTTGAAAAATCTAACGACGTTTTTAAGCACCCCTGACTGTTCAGAGGAAACCTGTTAAAAACAAAACTAAGCATGAAAAAAATCTTTTCCATGATTGTTGGTGCAATTGTATTCAGAAGAAAATTCACATCAATCACTTCAACTGAACATAAAGAAAATAATTTCCTGATCGAATCAGTAATGTCAGGAACACAACTGTACTAGCACACATTGTTTAAATCTCAAATATGAACAAATTTTTTAAGGAAAACCAATCACCATAATAAAGTGCAGCTTCCCAGCAAAGCTTTCGTCTCCGCTTTTACCATTATTATGGCCGGTGCGCGCAACTTCAATTTATCTTGCGACACTAGCGCCGTAGCATCTTATAGAATATATTTATACATTCTTAGGGTACAGCTTTTTATTCTTTCGATTTACCACCGCCCCATGCGGCAACCGTTGTTAACGTAATTCCTTTCATCGAACCTAGAAAGAAAACTCCCGCTCCAGAGCAAGAGCAAAAATTATTGTTTTCATGATGGATATCATCGCTGCAGTAAGTGACTAAACTTCATTTATATACTTTAGGTTAAATGTAATTCTACATTAGTAATGCCTAACTAATATTTGTGTTGTTTATTACCCCAATGCTTCATGAAGCTATTAGTACACATAGAACATTTGACTTTATAATCTGGCGATGTGCTTCTGTAAATATGTTATTTCTTGATGTTAGGTTGTGTCTTGATGTTAAACAACAAATATATATTACCTCTCCCGTAGTCATTCCAAATTATTTTGCAGAAACGACAAGTGTGCAAAATGTGGAATCGTATTTCACTGATAACTCAGAAGCGGAGAACATACTTAAAGTTATCATTTCAATATTGGGTTTAATATGTCTGGAAGTACTGTTGAAATAGAAATTTCTCCTCATTTTTGTATGCAGCCCTGATTGTCTTAAATTATTAATGTTTCATTATGAAATCTAGAAATGTTGCAATTTTAGTATAATTATCATGCGTCACTACGTGACAAATAGATAACTTTATCTGATAACTCTGCTTATTTATGTTGATACAGTAGTCATATCTTTTATTAATTTGATAGCTTCCACTGTATTTCCTTGGGTTTCTGTAGCATACATGTTAACTGTTATTTCATATTCTTTAAACTAACATTGTTTAACAGTATTTCTTCCGTTATATCCCGGAAATACTTCCAAACATGATATTTCCCTACCCAGAAATACCTAAAACCAGTTGTAATCTGGGTGTAAGATTCAACCACACTACATCTAAGCAAATATCACATGTGTCTAAAATAATTTCAACCTTAATGTATGGTCAAATTGGATGACATATATTACGATGCTCCAGGTAGCCTGTGTGTTTCTTCATTTATTTCCTTATTGTATACTGCATTTAGTAATACATAGTATTGATAAAATGAAGTTAAACTCAGAGGTTAAATAACTTTGTTTGTATTTAGAATTTGAACTTCTTGATGAGAATATAACACTGTGCGAGTATTCAATTGAAAAAAAAAATTTGCCAAAAAATATTTATTGATAATGATTTACGTTGTTATTATTATGTTTACTTAGGACGCCACCCATATATGGGTTATTATGAGAAATTCACTGTCAAATTAATTTCATAGGACAAGATCCTGAGAAACCATGCCTTCCTGAGGTTATTGGGCTCGAGTATTGTATTGTTATAGTAAGAAACACAATGTTTACTTAATAAAACACATGTTATTCGTACAAATAGCAATACTTCACATTCATCATTTCACACTAGCTGAAAGAAAAGCAGACACAATATAATATGACACTTTTATATTTAAGATTTTCATGTCTATTACTTTTATATACTTTCATTAAATTAAGAAAAATTATTTATCGCACGCCTTGTGCGTGGCTCATCAATCTAACTATAAATTCCACACATATCTAATTAGCACCCTCTAGTTGTTATTTGATGGCATGATTAAAAGATCAGACCCAAATATAAAAAACTTGGGATTCAGAAGTTGTTGTGAAAAGCCTGTTTTCCCCTAGTACTATTCTTCAAAATACAAAGAGAATATAATAGTTTCCGAATACTTTCCCGCAGCGGTGTACCTACACCTCACGATAAGGGTTCTAATGACCTTGACGTTGACGAGCCCTAAAACCCCACAAAAAAAATACACCTCATGAGGCCCGGATGGGAGTATTTTAGAGGCCCCCATACACAAACGTGTTTGCATACCTTTTGATACATATCCAACACTTCTATGTATTAAAAGGAACTGAAATTCGAGTTTTATTTATTAAGAAGCTCAACTAATCTTTAGTTTACGGTTTTAAAAATGATTCGGATAATCTTTACGTTTAAATTTACGACTTGAAATAATATTCGGTGACCAATGATGAGGCCCGGGGCGGACCGCCTACTCCGCCACCGCCTAGGAACACTACTGCTTTTCCGACATACAAGGATATTTCCTCATTACAATTATTCTCACTGTCGAGTTCAGTAAGCCTAACAAATAGTTTTACTATGAATATTTCGTACGCCCTTTTTTAGTGTTCTATTCTCGAGCCATGCTTACACAAGTTAATTAATAATACATTTTTAATAATATTTTAAATTATTATATTTTGAGCAACTTGCGAGACTTCAGTTCAAAATCAGGAACTGATGAATATGTGCGGACGCTGGGGATTCGAAGACACGTCCCCTGTCGGTGGAAGACTTCCATCTCACCGACCTTCGCTCGATTCCAACTGATGCTTGGCTTCTTCGCTTGGTGTTATCACTCCTTGTCCAACGGATCGCTATCCCTGCGCGACTTTTACACAAGCTCGTAATTCGCGAACTATCGCGCTTGCGTTTGAAGCAGTAAGAAATGACCCTGCTCAAAGAATACTGTCATTTCTATTAATGTTTTGTGGCGTCTCATTTTGTTCTGTTGTAAACAATGAATTTCATAAATAAATTTTTAATTTTTATTTAAGAAAGTTTTAATCCTCAAACTACCTTCAGCAGGTGCATATCCATAGTTATTTACAAGAATGATCTGAACCAACAATTAAGGTTTTATATACTAATTATTTTTTAAAGAACATATAAAATATGTTTGTGATTCTCATTTGACGCTCATAAATAATCGATGAAGTCTACATTTAGTATTGTTTTTTTATTTATTTAAAATGAAATACTATTTACGATATACAGTGGTCCCACTAATTGATACTCCCATGTTAGTATGACTGCGAAATCTCTGTACGGACCCATTACTGTCTTTTAGTTATCGCATTTCTCCGATTGTAGGAATGAGGAAAAAAATTACAAAAACACTTTTGCTATGTTACTTATGTTTCTATTTTTCCTGTTATTCCTCTTATTAGTTTACTTCTCTAATTCTCCTTTATTCCATTGAATAATTTTCAGGTAATGATGGATCAAGGACAGGAAGAAGCAGTGTATGGAAGCTTCGTGGGAAATCCAGGAAAGGACTACTTCTTTTTTTGGGAATCCATGAAAATAACTAAAGAGTTAGGTGCCATTGTCTCATTTTTATCATTTGCGGAGACAGCTATTCCCTACACTGAAAAAAAGGATAAAGATAAGGGTGTTCACTCTGAGGACGAAGAGGAAGACGATGATGATGATGATGATGACGAAGATGTCGAGGATGATGCAGATGATGCAGATGTTGAGGACGATGATGAGGAGGAAGATTATGAGGATGGAGATGATGATGACCAGGAAAATGGTTATGACGACGACGATGATGATGATGATGATGATGAAGAAGATGATTAGAAAGCACATAATCACTTGACTTTTTCTGAAAGATGACTTATGTATTAAATATTGGATAATGTTTTGTAACTACTTTCCTTATTAAAATTGTCGAAGTTGCAAGATGTATTTTTATTTGCATCAGAGTTCAGTAACTTGTGAAACGTTTATTCATTCATAGATAAGGTCCCAGATGGTAAAAATTCCAACACTCGAAAGATATAAATATGTTTAATATCTGACAAAGGAGAGCATACACCCAAGGAGTTACCGATTTTCCTCATCTTCTGCCTTAGTGTTGTACGTTATCTAAGAGTAACTAATGCTGCACTTATTCGATGCGCTTCTCAGGAGTTTCTGACAAATCAAGGAGTTAAGATTCACGAGTTAGATCAGTATCTTTCAGCAATGTGATTACGTAACATTGACAATAAAGTCAATCTACGTCTATGTCTTATGCATTCTGGTATTAATAGAACAAAAATTATCGCCAGAGATGAGATGATAATCAATCCTAATTCGATATTCCTTTACAGTTACACATACGTAAAAATTCAACAATAAAATATAAGTCAAGGGTATTTTGGTTAATTCTATTGTTAAATACCTATTAAGTTCGAAGATATTCTGCTCGGAGGATTAATTTATAATAAGTTTTCTGGCATGAAACACAAAATTAACGAAATTAACAAAAAGAATCTCCGGTTCTGACGTCGTAATAACAATACGGGTAACTGCAGAAATATGAATAAAAACATAAGCACAAATGAGTGGAAAAAGTAAAAGTTGTATAATATATAAATATCATTCATAAACTTTGACTTATTCTATACAAATTGTAAAAAGAAAAAGAAGACAAAGATTTTACTATTATTACTTTAGTAGATAACTACTTAAAATTTTCCATATTAACCAGTAAAAGTATTCCAAACATATTTTACAAAATTAAAATTAAAAGGTAACAAATTAAAAATGAAACAAATGATAAAGTTTTGAATTGAATTTATACTTTTAATACTACTATTTAGTTAGATACACTGCCAAACTATCATCATAAGCCTCCACTTTTTTATTATTATTATTAATATTATTATTGGGGGAAGTCTGATCGGAAAACTTCTAAGGATCTTCTCGAGCGACGTACCGAGGTGGAAGGGAAGCCACGAGTGTACACACTCACCGAGCGACGACGTGTATAGGTAACCTGAAGGAACCAACGTACCGACGGGTAGATCTGGCGGTAGTTCGGGGCGGGAACGGAATATTTATTCCAATCTAAGTCCTGATTTACACAACGCCACCAAATCGACATCTGATACAAAGTGGTCTTGCATTATAGCCCCATATCTCTGCTCAGTACCGCTAGTGGAACTAATACTAACATCCTAGTGGATAGAGAATATTCTTTTCATAATGGAATTAATCGACGAAGTAAGTGATTTAATATGTCATAAAAATTAAGTTGAAGAAAATGCAATGGAAATAACCAAACCCATTGTGTTCACCAAATTATGTAAATTATAAAATATAGTGTAGAACATGTCTTTTGAAAAGCGTTTCAACTTATTCCTCTTAAAATGTGTCTTGTTCCATCACTGACAGGTAAACAAAATGAAAGATGATAGAAGTAAGCTATACTTTCTTCTTGGTAGTAATAGTTTCATATACTGCAAAAAAAGGAGAGCATGCATGGTAAATCCGCCTCTGCCTTTAACTAAAATCGTTGGAGTGAAACCCTTGCTTGCTTCTGGAGAGTAAATTAGTTTATTGTCCTCCATGTGGTCATATGCTTCTTTGACAATAAATTTAGTATTACATGCATGATGAGGTGATATCCTGAACTTTTTAGGCGTTGGACATCTTTAGGTAAAATATACTTGATTTTGTCAGTGCAGACATTAAGTTCAGTGTTCTTACATCCTCTTTTGTATTAATTAAGTCATATCAATAATTATGAGAATTATATATCTTACATACAAAATTTAGATATGTCAGTATTTTTCATGTTCACTCATGAAGAAACTTCAGATCTGTATACATTAAATGGGAAAGCTAAATTTTATACAGTAAAATGATTCAAAATCTATGACTATAAAATATTTGTTAAAGTGTTCACCTTTTCTGATTACACACATGTATTTATTTACTAAAGTTAATGATACAGTACTTGATATTCCTGAAATATGGGATACACCTTTAATTTTATATTTGCATTAAAGTACCATTCATTCCACCACAACTTTCACAAATCATCATTCACCCCTCATGTCATTCATACATCACCTACCTCAAAGAGGTACATATAAGGGCATCCAGCACCCATATCTTTCCCCAGCCACATAAATGAGGAGGCTGACAGAGTACAGGTGGTCGTACATCAAGTACAACAACCAGGAACCTCCATGGTACCCTGCTTCATGGACAGTTGCCATGTAAGACATACTGGCGAACTCCTCTTATACAGAAGAATACAGAAGTGTTCTGACATGATTCATTCAAGTACGGATGGCTGCATAGATGCAAGGGCGCATGTTGGCTGGGGTAAGATGGAGCAGTTGCCCCACCTTAATAGTTAGAGCAGGTACCCAATTTTCCATATAGATACCCAATACCCAGTTAGTAAAAGAAGTAGTTGAAAAATTTGCAACTAATCCTCACATACTATTGTTTACAAATTGAATTCTTTTAAATAAATAGTGTTTTTAATGCTAGTGTGTATTATTGTAGTACATTCAATTCTCTTTGATGTAGATTGAATTTAGAAATCTTCCCAACCTTACGTTTTGAGCTGGATATGCCCTTGCACGGAAGGATATATTCAATGCAACAAAGCAGTTTGTGATAATATGAAGGGATTTGTATTGATAAGATCTGATAGGATGATCCTCCAAAAACTATATAATGTCCACTGCAAACTAGGTTTAACACTTTTTTGAGTACTCAGTACCCTGCATTGTAGAACACATGTGTTCAAAATCCAGAGAGTTCTGACAGCAATATTAATTTTTCTGTCAGGAAGTATTACCTTGTGTACTTTTCTGTACAAAGAAACAGCATGTTTGTTTTTTCATGGAATGGAATTTTCTTCATGTCATATATTAATACATTTATGCCCATGTTCATAATTGAGAATACAAAAAAAATGTAAAATGCATTCTACTACTTTAATTGTGATAAACTAAAATATCCAAATGTTAAGGAAACAAGAAAATTAATTAATACCCGGTCAAAAACAATCTTCTGGGAACACAAAATTAAATTTTTACATCTAAATCCTTCAAATGCTACATTTCTGATCAAGGTAAACTACAAGGATTAATTATAAGGACCTCCAACAATAAATCCAGGATTTATAAAATTGAGAGGGGATGAATC
The DNA here is from genome assembly GCA_002313205.1 of Laupala kohalensis. Lineage (NCBI taxonomy): Eukaryota > Metazoa > Arthropoda > Insecta > Orthoptera > Trigonidiidae > Laupala > Laupala kohalensis. The sequence goes on along the minus strand of NNCF01126099.1, from coordinate 909,223 downwards.
CAAATGATATATTTACTGATTTAAAATAAAAGTATTAGACAAAGAACATTTAGAAATTAGACAACTGAAACAAATAGAAAAATCAGCAACAGAAGCACATTTTTAGCAAGAAATAGAAGAAGTTTAAGAGGAGACAGAATGATTAAAATGGTCTAACGACACAAGGAACTTAATGTTTAGGAAAGGATTTACTTCCAAAAATTTAACCAGTCGTTGGCAATATAAATTAGGCATTTATCATTGACAACATTTGATAACTCATCACCCCAAGATATAAATGATTTAATATCATTATTAAGAGGCTATATTGTGTTGCATTGAATTTTATGGATATATCTACAACATACAAAAGCAGTGAAAACTGATAACATTTTGAAGCAGAAGTATTATCAACTACAATGAAAAATATAGAATTAATTCTTAACATGAAACAAACTTTTCTCTTCCTCAATTAAAAGTTACAATACTTAAAATAAATGAAAAATATCAAATTAATTATGTTCTTATTCAATAAAAACTTTTAATGCATTAAGTTTGTTCATAAAATTACTTTCTATGTTTAAAATATTTTAAATATTTTCAGTACGTGCTGAAGTCTATTGATGTATTGTTATAACATTAAAAAAATTATCTTTAGTGAAAGAAACATGGTTCATTAATTATTTGAACCTTTTAGTTTTTATAATTAGTAATATATTGACAATATTCGAATAAATGAGGAAAAGTCAAACTATATCAAAATATTTGGAACTACAAGCATTATGCTCTGATTAATTTTTGATTTAGTGCACAAATGAAGATACAAGCCCTCTTCACAATCATAGTCTTAGTTATTCTTAATTGTATTTCTTACAATGTCACTAAAATTTGCATAAATATAATTCAGGCGTTTACACCAATTTATTTCAACCACCTGTGTTGACAACAATCATTGTCTTCCTCAGGGCTTGGTTCACACTCACAGGAATATTAGTTCATAGTGTACAATACACATGTGCAGAATCACTAAATCATCACCCAACCTCTCACCATCTCAATATACACATCAATCTATAACCTTACTCACAAGAGCAAAACTTAAAAGAAACCAACTTGTTGAAATGTCACCTAGGTACTTGAAATAAATTGCCCAAACACCAGAATTATATTTATATTATTCAACTTATCTAAGAACATCCCATTCACTAAAATTTGGGTCACTGTAAGAAATCATATGGCATGTGAGCACCTATATCTCCAGTTAAGTGAGCTCCAGCTGATGATGGGAGTTCTCCTTTTATCAGTATGTGAATGGCACAGAAGACAAAAATATTAGACAATGACTGCAATAATTATTCACCTGTACTGGTTGGTTTAAGCAACCTCCATGGAGGCAACAATTTCATTTTCTTTCAAATATCATAAGTAGACTTATTTGGGGCAGTTCAAATTTACAAAAAATGTATACACAAGAGATTGAGTGCCTATAAGTTGTCGGTGTGTGCATATATGTTTGAGTTGAGATGGAAAGAGTCCCTCCATTATGTAAAACTAAGAGCCATCACTGATACAGAGATAAAAGACACATATAACAACTGAAAAAGAAAGAAAGAAACCAGCATCTTCAAGGTTTGCTAGTAACCTAGGAACCCAAAAGTAGAACATAGACACAAATCATAACTAAATTAGTATTATCTTTTGGGTACATTAACCACAATATAAATTTACTTCGTATATTATTTAGCAGTTTACTTTTTTTACAAGTTTTATCTAGATTATACAGATTTGAATTATTTCATGGACTCTTACATTTGTGCAAGAGGTGTGAATTATTCACCAGAAGTTGATTTACTTCAATATAAGTTGCTGACTCAGATATTAATGAGAAAAGTCTGAGTATGCAGTAGTTGATTCTATAATCCAATTAGATATAAAAAAACATAACTCTAATTCCTTTCATTTTTGTCTGAAAAACAAAGTAAGACATTTTGTAGTTGACTTTTTCCCCTGTGATTTTACTTTTCTGCCTTCAGATTGTACTTACTCATTAATAATTTGGGGTCTTAGGGTTGTCAAGAAACTTCTATCACAAATGCTCTGTCACTGCATTCCAATTTATTTATTTTATTTTGTATGATTTCTATGTAATATTTTGGAGTTTCACCCCATGGAATATAGTAAACTTGAAAAAAGTACATTTTTCATTCCTCATTGAAGAAGGAGCATATCTATAACAGTCCTTATGCCACAAATTCCTACTTCCTCATAAGAAAGAATAACTGTTATAGAATATTTCAATCTTTTTTACCATTGATAATGATAAATATACAAATAGTTTCATGATAATTTTCTATGGTTCGAAATGTTTTGTCAATTATCAAGAGTAGGAGAGAAATATAGAAACCATTGGATATTATGCATTCTATTGAATGTGATTTTGGTAGGTATATAAATTGAGATCCAAAATCTTGCAATAGGCTTCAATAATAGCCTTAAGTGAAACCTAAGCACATAAGAGGAAGTTGATTTAATATGTAGAGCACAATCTCAAGTATAACATTGTTTCTTAAAGGATCAGGGAATGCCTGGATCTTCGTTCTGAAAAGGACCTAAATCTTGAAAAATCAATGTCACTTGACAACTTATGTTCCATTATTTATGGTAAATGTTTTGAATATTTCTAAAGGAAAGTTATAAAAAGGTGATCCATTATACTCAAATTCCTTAATAAAAATTTGTTATATGACATATTTGTTTATATAGTGAATTGTCAAATGATTTCTAAAATTGTTCTTTTTTACTATTATTTTTATATCTCAATTTTATTTTCTGTTTATATTTCCAATCTATATGACATATGTTTGGAATAATGTACTGTCATTATAATTAACTTTTCAAATCATGTTATTTTTCTGAATGATGCGAGAAGTAAAGAAAGATAAGAATAGTGAGATTTTCCATATTATTGCTTATATTGGTTCTCACTACAAACATAAAATTGATTTATTTATATCGTTTTCAGGAAATTACTAGGGAGGGTGAGGGAAGAGAACCCATATTACCCTTTTCATGAATAACTTATGAATACAATGATGCTGACATCGAGTATGTAGACTTTAATGAGTTCTAAAGTACACTTTATGGGTAAGAGATGAAGGAAGTCTGGAAAGTAAGCTCATTGAAATTACAGGAGAAAATAATGTTATCCATGACAATAATGGGTTCCTGTAGGGTGAATGAAGGAGGGCCCTTTTACCAACTGAGTATTCTTCAAATGAGGAGGATGAGGATCCCATGGATTTCCATAGGAGGAAATTTCTGACTCTGGAGATGGCAACATCATGAAAATAGCTTATCTAATTATCATTCATGAAAATAGCTTATCTAATTTTCTTTTGTATTAAAAAAAAATTTGTCAGGTATGTTGCATATATAAAATAAATTTGTCAGTTATATTGCATATTTTATTTGTAGTACTGTATGAACATTGTATGCCTTTAGATGTATCATAGTGAGTATAAATACTAGCTCCAGAAACAGTATAATATCAGGTGAACTGACACGAAAGCAACTGTGTCGTCAGGGTCAAATGCGGGGGTGTCACAATACAAACGTTATTGAAGAAAGAAATCAAAACTGCATCTACTGTAAAACATTTCTTATAAGGGAAATAAAAAACTAGCGAACAATTCGAACTAGGAAACGAAAAATGGCAATTCGTTGTACCCGCCCACGTTATCAGTCCACACACTGTTATATCACATCTTGCTGACCCTCCTAATAAGTTTTCTTAATAACACAAGCAGGGGTAGAAAGACGCTCCCTGAATTCTTAAGCAACCAAAATTAAAATATAAAAAAGAGAATAGAGTCCATTCTAATTTCCATGCGCTAATCACAATTCACAATGAAATATGTGTTGTGATTTTAAGGCCAATCGACAATACATTAAATAACCGTCTGCAACCGTGGCTAGTCGAGAAATTCCACGAGCTCTAGAAATTTTATAAAGGTCGGTAAAACGCTTGGCAAGCTTGAGATGATGTACCTACTTTGTCTAATATTGGGTCAAAACATTGCCCCTTACTAAAAGAAAAAACTGGCCACATCCTTATGTGGAGGCGCACATCCACGAAAATCTTTCGGCGACTAAACAAAATTCAGCCCATTGATCCGTGGGTATATCTCCCCATCATAATACCTTGTGGGAGAAACAGAAAAGATCAGGATGAGAAAAAGTGGGTAAATTTTCGCCACTTGGAAAAGTACCATAGGTTAATATTTTCAGAAAAAATTAAATATTTTCACATATTCTCTTTTTGTAACCGTTGTTATATCTTTGCGGATCAAAAGTTCACCGGAAACCAAGAAAGGATAAACGTGAAAAATTTCTTTACAGAATCATTGCGAAAATTTGTTATGCTAAGCGGAAAGGATGGTGATTTACAAACATAATATAAGAAGAAAAATCCTAGTGTTGGAAAACAGGGTTTGTTGGCGCCTGTTTAAAAACCAGTTTTTTGCAACATAGCCAGAACATATCACTGAGAGGGCACAGAGACGATGGAAACACGACTGTTGTCACCGAGGATTCCATGGAAGATGACAGTCACTTCAGAGCATTCCAAAGAATCGACAGCAGTGATACTCACCTTGTAGAAAATTCGATATCTTGAAAATAAATAATTTACTGTATAAAAATCAGTTAAAACTGCGCATGACGACGTGGATGATAATAAGATAAAATACTTTCCGAAAGCAAGCATGGTACGACCCCCTGATTTGTTCAATAAAAATTCTCGGTCTGTATTAAAACTGGAAAATTTTCACTGGAAAACTAAGTGTAATTGATGACACTCAAATCTAAAGTACATTTATACAATCGTATGCTAAGCGTACGATTTATTATGAAAATATAAAATTTCTTTTCCAAAAAAGATGTGATAATATAACAATGATTCAAATAATGTGTTTTCGATAAATTTTCCAAAATATACTTCGATCTTCGTATGAAATTCGCCTATTTTTTACGTGAAAAATATTTCAGAATACGTGCATCGACAACATATGAAATATGAATATGAATGGAATATGAAATATGAAATTGAAATTGAATATCTTCAAATCCGCGGTTAAAAACTACCTCCTGCACCAGTGCTTCTACACTGTAAAAGAATTTATTGATTTTAACAAAAGTTAAATTCGTCTTGTGCTTTATCACGCCATTGCTGTAGTACTTTTTAAACAACTTATAACAATTTCAAAAACTATTTTCTTGCATGATTGTGTTGTCTTATGGCTCATATTAATTTAGTTTTATGTGTACTCAACATTGGCACGTTTGTGTACATAAATTCTGTAGCCCCATCCTGGCCCGGGTTTTTCTCCGGTTTTCCTTCGGGTAGAGGCGGATTTATCATACAGGTTCTCTAGGCTTTGTCTAGGGGCGGGTCTATTGTAACAATAAATCGTGAATTTAGTGTTATTTCAATTTTTAAGCACTATACTCAGAATAATCTATAGTTCGATAATAACTTACATGTAATTTTTTGCTTAAAATTACAAACATATTGACATTCTATTAGTATTATAACTCGCAGCTAACTTTTTATCTTATCTAGGAACTTTTGCTGAAATTTTTGAATCCGCCTCTGCCTTAGGGCCCTTGATCGGAATTGATGGGATGGTCCCTTGCTTGCTTCCGGAGAGTAAATTAGTTGTTTTTTTTCCTCCACGTGGTCATACGCAGTTTGTACTGTTTTTTGACAATAAATTTATTATAAATATGAATGAAACTGACGCATCCGTTTAGTGAGAATCGGTGCGCACAGACAGACGGACGTCGCGCTGAAACCAAATTTTCGGTATTAGGAAGACTTAAAAAGGATATTTCGGTCAAAACCTCGCGATCGATTATTTATGCGATTACAATACTTTCTCTACATAATATGTATGAGACAGTAATAACCAAAGATTAAATTTAATGTATTGCGCAATATTTTCATTTTTTTGGATCATACCAGTTCTCTGACTATACAGTCAAAGCCGACAAAATAAACTAATATTACTTCTGGTTGCGTTAACGTTGGTATATTGTTTTACTCTTCTACCACCCCTAATGGTCATTGTGGATGATATATTTACTTTCAAGTAAACTTGTAAGAACATTGTCTGACAAGAGCAAGAATTACATTTATAATTATTTATCATAGAAATGAATTATAAAGTGAGTGATTCAACTATATTTATTTTTTAGAGTGAAATTGAATCCTATATTAGTACACAAGTCATGCCCGTTCCGTGAATGACAAAATACTCTGTTAAAGATAAAATACCTCATGAGGTTATTACTATCCAAACTGGGTTTGGATTTACTTGTACCCAACATTTAGCCACAAATATAATATACTTCATTGTTAAGTTGTTCTGCTGGGTAATGCTGGTCAAATCATACAATAGCCAAAAAAGCACTTATAATGCAGGTATACAGCCATATAATGCGTTACCACTAAACCTAAAAAACATCAATACACTGAACTTTTTCAAAACAAAACTCAAACAATTCTTACAACAGAAACTCTACTACAGTGTACAAGAATTCCTCAATGGCAATAACTAATGTATGACATACAATCTGTTGCAGGTAATCATTAGAACAAAGGTGCAGAAAGTGACCTACGATGAAGGAAACTATCTAACAACATCAAATTACATTGTTTTACCATAAATATAGATCTCGACATAAATTAATAAAATAAAAGTAAAATAATAGAATTCCTACCATAGATATCTAATAACCCTAGCCTAAATAAATATTAATATTCTGTAATAGTAGAAATAATTGTATTTTATGTTAATTTCTACATAGCCTAAGTTAAATGAATATGTTTAAATGCATCAAAATTAATATAATGTTGTAATTCTTATATGTAAATATTATTGTTCTTGTTGTTAGTTCTATGACTCGCCATACATCTTTGTTATGATCTATGAGGTTTAATAAAATATTAATATTATTACATTATTATTATTAGTCTTATTATAGTTTTGTTTATATTTAAATTACTTTGTATTAGTTGTACAAGTTTATGAATAATACTAATGAGTAACACAATATAATTTGTAACTGGTAAGAGGGTCGCATGGATAGTACACACCCCACTCAGTTCTCGTGCCCACACTAGAATTTTGTGTCAACAACAGACCAATATACATATAATGTACGGACCAGTAGGCCTAGTTGACGATCCTTGAGTAGAGAGAACGGTACCGAACAATATCTTGCGAAATATGCAGCGAATAGTCTTATTAAGATTTACCTCTTGCTACAAAACAGTCTCGACACAAGCGTCGAAAGTGCTAAAGGATAAAATGCCATTTGACTTGATATTTATTTGACTGCAATCGTACTTCCAATCAAGCAGGTGAGAGAAGCATCTCAGTCATGAAATAATATAGTATCGTAGTAATGCAATAAATATCGTGATAATAAACTCTTAGAAATAAAATAAATATTTTAGAATGTAATATAGGGTAGGAACAACTGACTCCGATGATCAGCTATTTCCAGAACAGACAACATAAGTCACTGACTTGCGCTGTTTTTAAAATGAGCGCTATATCACCGCATGTATTTCAGTGGGTTATGGAGAATTTAACAGTACCTGAAATTCCCACATTTCACAACAAAAGGGGGTCTTGTGTCCATGCCCCGGAAAATTTTTACAATTGATGTGCTGTATTGTACATTTTAACGCCTTCTGGAGTTGATTTTCGGCACTAGAACTCCACCATTTCTGTAACCTAAAAAATATATATTTACACTTGGGCCTGTATTTTTCAGACCTTGTTGGTTTTTTCAATTATGAATATTCATCACATGTTATATTTGATATGGCTCTCTTGACTATCGAAATAAAATTATAATCAGTGTCTATGAGTAATATTGGAATCCATAAAACTGTCACATGTTTGTGTTGGTAGTCATGAAAAAACGTTACGTACAATTTTCACTATGCTGCAAGGCACATGTCAAAATCAAATGGCATGGAAATAAAAACACTCCTCTCACGCGAAGCGCAGGTCAACTTGAAATTTGTTTCTCAAATTAATTTTCTTTTGACGTCGCATAAAATAAATTCTTATGTAGATATGGGAAGAGTAAAGAATATTCCGGAAACCAGTGCCGGATCGGTGTTCCGGAGCGTTCCGGCACCATGACACCACTGATGCTATTAGATCTATTGATGCAAAGATTCTCCCTAACACCACTGGCTGTCACTTTACGAATCTATTGCTATATATTGAGGTTTAAAGTGAATATGTTGAGATTGAAAGGATCCAACCAAGTCTGGTATGTCCATGTTTAAAATGTCCTGGAATCGTTCCTTGAAATCATCGTGGAGGTTCTTCAAGAGTTGACAGTAAATAAGCAAGTCATCGTTACTGAAAGATACTGCTGATAAATTGGGGAAGTTATTAAATTCATGTCTGCCAATAGTCCCTTTGTACACGAGCAGCTTGGCTACGAAAGCAGCAACGATATTTTTTGTAATAGGATTTGGAAGGATTCGGAGGTCAAGAACAAGACGGAGGATATTTTTAGTTTTAATGAAGTTTAAGTCGTCGCCTTGAAGCTGGAGATTCACATCATTAAACAATTTATACAGGTCTGTAAAGTACACAATGTCATTCTTTGATGTGATGAGGTTGCCGCGCAATTCTGTACCTTGGTTTTCCAGGAACTCTCACAGAGTCAAACAGATTGTAAAAACGAGTCAGACAAGTACCTTTTGATAGCCAGCGTACTTCTGTGTGAAGCAAGAAGTGGTTGGAATCTTCATCATTGGCAACGCAAAGCTGACTAAATAATCTGTCATTTAGTGAGCTGCTTCAGATTTTTACTGCTCCGATAACATATTGCAGTGATGTATGCAAGCGTTCACTCAGATTTCTCGCAACCAAATGCTGGCGATGAATGACGCAATGTACAGCAAGCACGTCTTGAACTTTATTTTCTAAATACGCTATGAAGCCTTTGTAACGCCCTGTCATAGCCGGAGCGCCATTTGTAGAAGCTGATATAATATTATTCAAAGGAATTTCCTTTTCATCACAAAACTTTTCCAGTGTATTAAATATGGTTTCTCCCTTTGTGTCTGTTTCTAAATTTCTAGCGAATAATAGTTCTTGACATATTTTCTCATCTTTGATAAACCTCATGTATGACAATAACAATGCTTCATTAGTTGGTACAGTGGACTCATTCAACTGAATTGAAAATTGATAACTCTTCGGATGAATGTACAATGATTCTTCAAAGTTTTTAGCCATCTCATCAATACGTCTTTGCACAGAACTATTGCTTAAAGGAATTTTTCAGATAATATCTGTCGCTGGTTTACGGAGCACAATTGTTAATACTTCTTTCACTGTGGACAAAATTAAATCCTCCCCTATATTATATGGTTCTCCGGTTTTAACAAATAAAATGAGATATTGCACCAAGCACGAATTCCGTCATCGACTTCCTTAGAAACTGCTGAAAAATATTCGATATAATAGGCTGAACTGTATACTTCTTTGCCTGGCCTTAAAAATAGGTCACCTTACCCGAGTGCACTTTATTTAAATGACCTTGTAGCCTAGATGACTTCATCGCTTTGTTTGAAAATTTTTTTGGCAAATAAGGTACATTGGCGATGACGGATTTGTAGGATTTTCGATAAATCCGTATTTAACATAGTTCGCACTAAACTGCCATCTCCTCTTCTTTGCTTCCGACCAGGGCCAGGAAACTAGATAGGGGCAAAATGAATGAGGTTTGACGATTCAAGTAGTTAGACGTAAACACTTACCAGACTGCGCTACCAGTCACCCGGCCACCTATAGTTTGTCCAGCGCTTAATAGATGGCTGCAAGATCGTGTTCACCCTTCTCCTATTGGCTGCTAGTGTTCTTTGATCATTACATTCTGCGTGTCGTGCTTAGGCTGTAGTGTGCTGTAGGCAACATTTGCTCATTTACTAAATTTTATATAGTGGAATGCCTCGAATTTTTGTCTGTTCCGTACCGGGGTGCTTCAATGCAAGCGGCAACCCGGAAATAACTTTCCTAGCCTTCCCTACCCCACCAGAAAGGTAAGTAATTCTTGTTGTCTTAGCGCCACTACCCACATGGGCAGACGTACTTAGCTCAGTCGCTTTGCTGCGATTATTGTTGCTTATTTATTTATAAATATATTTGTTACATTCTCTTGTAGACAACGGCAATGGATAAAGTGTCTTGGCATGACTGATGTGCGGGTCTCACGAACTAGTACAAGAGTGTGCTCCGCACATTTTACCCCGGACGACTTCCATGGTATGTTAAATGAAAA
>NNCF01126099.1:880489-894646 GCA_002313205.1 Laupala kohalensis | reverse complement strand
TGGGCGCCAAATTGACCTAAAACAGGACAATTCAATTCATATTTTCTGTAAATAGCTGGTAATATTAAATACCAGGAGAGTTTATAAAGGGTGCATTAATGTTCAGTGTTATGTGGGATAATGTGTGATTTTGGGGGTATATGCATGTTACGTGTAGTTAAAATGTATTGTGTACATAAATAATTAAGTCAAATTTATTTTCAAATACGTTATCCTATGGTAAGGAACACCAGTGTGTGTTTTTCACTTAATTAAAAAGAATACGAACCTACTTTATGCATTTGATTGGCGCTGGCTAGGGCAACTTTTTTCAGGTGAGTGTTACCCACTACACTATCCCTGATTTAATTACCCCGTTTCATTTCCACACACACACACCAAGTCAAAAATAGTAAAACACGAAAATAAGAAAGCTTCAGAAAAACGAACTCCACTAAAAAGGACGCGAAAAGTATTTTATAAAGAAGTGAGGAAGCACTAGAACAAATACTAAGTGATATTATAACTCAGTGTTGCAATAATTAATATGAACATTAATATAATTAATAATCAATCCGTAGAAATTGAAGGACATGATATTCAAGGGAAGCGCCGTGAAAGAAATCACCCGCCGACATCTTCGATTCTCTCGATATACCCGTCTATTAACACTTGTGATCTTCAGCAGGCGACAAGGTCGCGCAGGAAGCAGCGGAGATCGCCGCTCCGCTCCGCGCCCGCTAGATATGACAGCGCGCATAATCAGGTCGGCGGAAAAAACGCTCCGCTCCGTCGACGTAAATGTGACATAGGCTTAAGGTAGTAGTTGCGTCGGTAGAGTTCAATTACTAAAAAATCAAAAATCGGCAAATGTGGTGTAGTGCCTAGCGTGCTCGCCTTCTACCTCTGGTGACGCTGGTTCGAACCTTATCTGCTCTAAGTACACTTCGCGGCAGGTTTTCTTGGGATTCTCCCGTTTCCCCTAACTGTCAATCCACCACAACACTCACTAATCATCATTCATCCTCATGTCATTCATTGGTCACACGCCTCGGGGAAGTGTGTCACGAAAGGCATCCGGCACCCTTGTAATTCCCCCGCCATATCAAAAAATTGGCATCGTATCATCCTCATCTCCAAACCTTGCAGACAATGGAAAATAAGTTAAGGTTCATGTACATAATATTATTGCTGTCCTTACCGTTAGTATTCCCTTTATCATCCTGAGTGTAACGTGGATACATATTAAATTACGTCTCTCATTAAAAATATTTCATTTTGTAAACAAAATTAATAACAAAAAAATAATATTATAACACAAATAAAAACATTTTTAGTCGTAATTGTGAAGATAAAACGATGTACGTCCATATTCAGAAGATGTAATTTTCAGAAACAGTCATTAGTGGGAGATTTTAATTTCCAGCTAGATTTCCCATCCAGTCCACTGTGCTTTCTTTCGGGTTTTGACATTCTCGAGACGTCGGAGTGATGTAGCGAAGGCGCGGCGCGTTGGATTTTGGACTGGTTGGAATTCCAGCCGTGCCACTTCACAGTTTCCCAATTCATGTTACTCCATTGGCGTGCTCTCACTCAGTTTGGTGGTATGGAGCAACCGTGAACGGCCACCTTTAGACCCATCAAAAATAAAACCGTCCTACAACAGGTCCCGAAGGTGGCCAAGGGGTTTACGGAGGGTAGATATCAGCAATTACTAGGTCTCGATATTAGGAGGGGGTGATATGGCCAGTATCTCGCTCCGGCCGGTTTGACCCAAGGATACACCCGTAGTTCGTTTTACAGCAGGCTAAGTAGGCTTGGCAGTCAATCTGGAAGTTGAGATGTGATGAAAAATCCCACCGGGGATCGTACCCTGACCCTCCAGTCAGCAACTCAGCGCTCTACCCACTGACTCCAATTAGGCACACAATACATTTAAAAAACCTAAAGCAAAACACACATAAACAATAAAACATAGATCATCAGCAAGAATACTCCTTCCGAAAGTATTGAAACTCCCTTGTGATTACGGGACATTATGTCACCCGTTTAGTTGACCACTAGAAAATGATCTTAGCGAAATACTTCATTAATAGTTAGAACAATATCCCTTTTTAGGATTAATAAACACGCTACTAAATGTTGAGACAACTCTGGAGACTAAGGGTCTTGATATCCCCTTCCAAAATACTTGAATTTACATTGATGCCAATGATATCACAGGAGGTTAATTATGCCCCAACAGATATATTATAATAAACAAAAATTTTAACTTATAACTTACGTGGTAACAGACTTGTTAGTCTAATTATTCCATTATGCTGCTCTCACAAATAATTAAATCAATGCTAATTCACTTTCCAGCCTTTAAAATGTCCCCACTTTCTCAAAGTTCATTAGGTGCTTAAACATATCTCGTACCCCCAGCATGAGTTTACATATCACTCATAGTTCAAATGGAACGTTTGATTATATAGCGCTTTATGGTCACCAGCTGACCGCACCTTGTTATAGTATTTGTAAATGGGAAATGTAGCATGCTATCGAAGGTAATCTACATGGGGCGACAGGAGGTTGTTGTTAGTACGTAGGTCGGTCAGCAAGGTTTACCAACGACTTGGCTCAAGTGGAGGTGTTTGTAGTAGTTGTTAGTAACAGCAAGAGTTAGTGATACAAGGAGTTGTAGTAGGTGGATAGAAGGAGAGTTTGCTTTTCAATTCTCCCAGCCATATATGAACTAAAACATTAAAGTGATTTTCTGGCCCCGTCGGGAATTGAACCCGGGGTGATTCAGTGGTGTGCAAGCATGCTACCCGTTAGCCACCTGAGGGGTATCCGGAGTCACCTCGCCTTGCCTATACAGAGCACCACCAAGGGGCATTTCTCACTCACCTTCCTGGCTCATTGACATCTGAGATTCTATTCTGTAACTCCCTACCCGCACGGAAAGGGACTTGTCTAACGGGAGTGGTCACTTTCCGTGCGGGAAGTGAAAAGCTGTCTTCGGTACATTTCCGAGGAATCCCGATTGAATTTTCTTTTTCCGTCTCAACGGGAATAGCTGCCGACGCTGGAACAACATACGAACGCAATTTTCCGATCGGACCACACAATCAAATTTTATATTTAGGCCCTAGGCTCTTGCCCAGGGGAGGCGCTCTAATGTAATAACAAAGCTCGACTTTAGAATTACTATAATAGATTCGATTTATGAAAAATATTATTCGAATAATCTATGGTCAGATTATATTACGTAATTGTATATCTTTTTTGTTTTATTATATACAAATTTATTGGTATTCTGTGGATATTAAAATACGTAGCTAACTTTGAATTCTTATTTTTTCAATCTGCCTCTGCCTTGATCGGAATTGATGGGATGGTCCCTTGCTTGCTTCCGGGTAGTAAATTAGTTTATTGTCCTCCAAGTTGTCATACGCAGTTTTAAATGTTCTTCTGACAACAAATTTACTTATTTATTTACATTTTAATCAGTAATTGGAAGAGAAGCACGTTATGCAATAATATTTTTTCATTTCTTTTTCTATTAAAAATCTGGATTATGAATGTGGGATAATTATATGGAATTATTATGCATAATTATAATTTTTTTACGTACATTTTTCAACTTTTAACCATGAATGTCCATGTAGTCGAGGGAAAAACCCATCTTCGGAGATATAAATGCATATGATGCTTAAACAGTTAGAGATAGATGACAATTAAGACCAACAATATTCTCCGCCTTAACAAGTTCTACAAAAACGTCGCCGACGGCATATGTCTATCTACAAAGGTTAACCCAAATTGTCGAAATCTGTATGAAAAACAGACGTGCTAAAGTACTCCAATTTAAGAGAGTAAATTAAGTAGGAAAAAATAAATCATCAAATTTAATGAGTTCTTTGTTTCGTGCACTTAACAAAGATAATGTTTTTTAAGTCATATAATTTGAACAAGTCCAGTAGTTTAGATTTTACAAGGGTGTAAATGAAAATGAGTAGCCGTGCCGCCGCCGTCTAACCTCGGAAGATCGGCTCCCCGCGAGTGGGTTCGTTCTACTACGCGCAATAGTTGGCAGCTGTCACTTCTTTCTGATTGGTGGAGGCGTTACAAGGTGGCAACATCGCAGAATCCGATCAAAGGTGCTCCCAAATGCCTTACAGAATATCTCCCACCCGCCCTCAAGGAGTACTTTCCGACGGAATTGACTTCTCCCGTCTCGCTCGGGAAAGAGAAAGGAAAATTATAGAATAAGTCCTCTAATCATTTGGCACGTCCCTGCAGACCTGTAATCGCCGGTTTGATGGCGATGTTCCCTTCGGGTCCTCTCCTTCAAGCGCGACCATCCCTCAGCTTCACATCCCTACCGCTCGCTGGATAACGTGAAAAGCTCACGCTGCCATGCTCCGGAGTATCACACACTCAGAATGTCCTAATCACGTATCGTTCTTGCGGAACTAGCTCTACTTTGCCAGTTCATATCTTACAATACAACATCTTATAATACTTTCCACGTTCTCCACTCGTCAAGTAATTAACCGATAATGTCTCTCCTCATCGTCGTGTAAAATCTAATCGTCATGTAATCATCCACCGGATCGTAATGTAATCGTCGGCATTATAATTGAAATGCTCATCACAGCAAAAACATCAAGAAAGCTATGTTCTTGTCTCCTCATATATGCCTACATAAAAAATAATCCCCTCCGTGACTACGGCGTTAGCGTTTTCGCTCGTCACCAAGTCATCTCGGGTTCAAAACCCAGTGGGGCCAGAAAAATTTGAAGCTTTTCACATTAACGTCCCAGATCATATAGCTGTTACTACTGAAAAGCGAACCTTTTTTCCTCTATCCACCTCCTCCTAGTATAAATAACTCTAATTCTTACTAACAACAACTGCTAACCCCTCCACGAGGGCCAAGTTGTTGGTAAACCCAGCTGTCACCCATCTAAGACCCTTTAACGCACGTTTTCCTCCACTTTTAAATACCGCGCAGCGCGATGTGCACAACGTCAGCGCGAAATGTAATCGACTCGTCTTGGCATAATCAACGTTACCGTTTTCCTACAGAGCACAACAACGCCAACGCTAGCGTACAATTTCCAGCGCGGTAGCCCGACTGCATTCGAACTGAATTACGCAGCGCGCGGCGTATAAGCGGGGAAAAAAGCTATATTTTCTTACGCTGCCTAAACGGTTAGAGTTAGGTAACAACTGTAAGCGGCAATATTGTTTGCCTTAAAATAGTTCTACAAAAAAGTCCGCGACAGCATGTCTATCAACAAAAATTAACTTAAATTATCGAAAAAAACGTTATTAAAAATACTTCAAATTAAGACAGTTATTTAAGAAGGAAAAAATCAATCATCATCAAATTTAATGGATTATTTGCTTTGCGCATTTAACAAAGATAAAAAATGTCTTTAAACAATACACTTTCGACTTAGTTTAGATTTTACAAGAATTTTAGTGAAATGGTGCAGCCGCGTCATGCCTCGGAAACGAAAATTCGACTGGAGCGGTTCCCACGAAATGGTGTAGTGTATACAATCAAGTTTTGTATTATGATGTTGAAAAATTAGGATACTGAACATGTTTTTGAAAACCAGTAAGTAAAAGTATTTTGATCTTACAATATATACAGATTTTATTTTGTCCTGAGTAAAGGAGAATTAGTCTAATAAAAATAAGGGAAACGCTGGGTAGTAGTGTAATAATGTCGTTTTAAATAGTGTAATGGTTTGACTTTGTTAGATATACAGTGTGGAATTTTTTTCAAAAATACATCATTATCATTGACAGTACTTGTCTTTTCTTTTTCTGACAATGATCCATGACCCTAGACACGTCAACAGTATCCATACAGTCCCATGACTGAGAACGCTCGGCATAATGCACGGATTACGACGTGGCAGAAGAACGCTGGCTAGGAAAACACTTCTACCAATGATACAAACTCAATGCTTCTACTGAACACAGCGCGGTGCGCGGGAATGCAGCGCGTCAGACGAGCGCACAACTCGCCTCGAAGCGCCATAACTTGGTGGAGGAAAACAGCACTTAACAAGAGCATACTATAGTTTAGAAGCCCACTGAAAAGTTACCAAATTTGGGAGAACTGCCAACTTACTCAATGGAATCCCCCTATGTCGTACACTGCTCGACTTAGTGATATTTTCATCTTATAAGTTGTATTCACTACCACCAAACTTGACGAAATAACTCTAGGAGAGCCAGTTCTTAAAATACTCTTTATCCTTTGTAGTGTAACACAAAATTAACATTCCTCTTTATAAAATACAGAAATCTTAATTTATTAATCTACTTTCAACGAAATTCATTTTACGGTAGTCTCTTTGTTGTTTCCATAGCATTGGTACACCTGTAAGGTATGTGTAAGTGCTACGAAACAATTATTTTAATATCGAATAACAATCACAGGCAGTCCCAATCTTAACGAGTGTGGGGTTTTTGTTCAAAAATATTGGTTGTGGCTGCTCTGAAACACCACTCGAGTCCGACATCTTTGTTTTTTTTTGTGCCCAAACACTCAATAACTTGAGTATACCCAACTCCTACTTCTTATCGCTCCATGTGGATAAGCTTCAATCGTGCGCTGCATTTCCCACTTACAAGTACTACAATGAATTAATAATATAAAAAACATCACTTCCCTCTCTCCTTCGCTTCTGTACTTTTTAACACACGGCCTTCGCTCCAACGTCATGTGCCCTTGTCTTTGTGTATTTATCCAGCCAATCAACAACATTCTACTAACCGCTCTCAGCAGTTCTACCCCCAGATACACACTCTCGTCAGTTCCAACACAATACGCCACCACTTGGAACCTTTCCTCTTACAACAATGGCGAATCCTTTTCTCAAATATCCATCGACTCCTCTAGGGAACCCATAGCTGCCTCGTCCGTCGTAAAATCTCTTTAGAAATGTTCGTGCGTACTCCCTACCCAGAGACATGACACACTTAGGTTGTCCGCCCTAAGGGTCCTGTACCCTCTAAACATGTGTTTCGTGTCTTGATTTTCTTTACAAGAACTATAAACCCACCTACTTTTGACAAGTTTCTTAACAAAAAAATCACAGATGCGTCCGAGTCCTCCCAGAATTTCACCCCTTGTACGTCGGCCCTTCTACCAATAAAATATTAGAGTTAAATTTCAGATTTCGTAAGGTTTTCAATTCTCATGCGGTCTCTTTCTTACCCGCTAGAAGAAATCAATGGACTCACAGTACCCCTTTAAAACAGATGTGACCAGATATTAGCACTTTCACGAATGCTACGGGTGACCGTGTGCAACAGAATGTGACACAATAGGGTAGAAGGAAGTGGGGGAGGGTGGTAGAGACTCGAATTGTGTTAGTGAAAACTGAATTGCTGCAGTCACTTTCTTTAAAAGAATACCTTCTTCCCTAAACCAACACTCATAATAAAAATAATATTGTCCATCACTTTCAGACAAAAATGTCTGATTCATTGAGGACTCATATGATTGTAGGACCCTAAGAGGGTCATCAATAGTCTATGAGAGTGCAATAGCCTGGCAATTTCAAGAAAATAAGCTCTCAAATTTTCCGTTTTGATTTATATATTCACCATTAAACCTCAATATTCAACAGTGCAGTAGTGTAGCCAGTTGCATGCTTTCCCTTCACACACAGAGCTGAGGTTCTGTCCTCCCCAAGGTTAGTTTATTTTATAAATAATTTTTTAAAATAATTACTTATTTATGAATATTTTAAATTAAAATATATCTATAATTTTAGTAATACTTTAAATTTACATTAAGATTTTATACATTTAATTTATTTAAAATTAGAACACTAACTTCTAAAAGTAAACCCTAATGTCATTAACAACTCACTAAAGCAAAAACCTTTCAATAAAACCTTTAAATAATGAATTATTGATACCATGATAATTCTTTACTGTCATACATACAACAATTCAGCTTGTTATTTATCCTAAGAACAATATGAAAAGTGCGCTGCAGAATTTTCTTGTCCCTAATTATACAATATGACCACCCCAATTTTCTACAGTATTAGTCCTCAAAGAGACAACAAACAATACTCAAGTGTCCTAGATCAAAACTCTACATGAAAAATCCTCTTTTCTTACTGCATTGGGCAACAATTATATAATTTCAAATATTTAACAACTAGTTTCTATGACTGAAATTAGTTTTTATCATCTGTGTTTAGTTGCTCATAAACATTTGTCAATCTGCCTGTTTATTCTTCAATTGGAGAAATTGAATCAAGGTAGGGCCAAAAATTACCTGTTGATAATGTTAGGATCACACGAGTGCTTCATCATACTCGCAGATGGATCAATTGCAGTTGCAATTCTTAATTGGTGTACTTCTTGCACTCTCCGATTCATCACTAATACATTTTACTTCTACAGCAGTTATAGCATGGCCATTACATACAAGCACATAAGTATTAGTCTTTGGAGGCAGTCATAAAGGGGATGAAGGATGGAAGGTGATAATTAAATGTGAATCTAGTCTTATATTACATAAATACATTATATTTCAACTAAAGAGTCGACAATTCTAATCTTATTATAAAAAATTAAACAAACATTGGACAACAACAAAAAATGCAAATTATTGGACTGTATCTTACCAATGAATATTCAGCATGATCATCCACAGACACAGATTATAAATTTGTAATCAAATGGTACATTTGCATTGTAGCAATCCTCACAATTCACCTTATTAGACAGATTCTCTTTGAAGTTCCAGTGGGTTTCACTAGAACCGGCAATTAGACCTATTCTCAGTCCAAGATGAGCTATACCCACATAATCAACAACTGCAAGTCCACCATGACATTCCCAATGATGATACTTATTCCATGACTGTAATCTACACTCCTCCCAAGAATCTAGTACCAGAGAAAAGTTCCAACACCTAAACTTTAAAATTGAAAAAAGTCATTCATGTACATATTCAATAACAATCTCATAAGAACAAATTATGTAAGAATAACACTTATGGGATAGGAGATCTAAACACATTGCAACAGTGGTGGCATTTCTGTCTATAATGCTCAGTTAACAATACATAGGAGAAGGGTTTCTCCACAAAAACAACATCTCCCACAGACAAATCATCAATAGCAGTAACGTCTTCCCTTTTTCTTATCTTGCCTGGAAGAAACATAAAATTTGTTTCTTTAAAAAGAAATAGCACACAAAAACAAAGTGTGGTGAAGGATGCCCAATAGACAGTTTGATTGCATTGGCACAACAGTATTAGTCTTTGGAGGCGGTCATGAAAGGTGAAGAAGGTTGGAAAGTAATAATGGAAGATGAATCTATAATTTTTTTTCAACCCAAGAGATCACAATTCCAATCTCATAATAATAAATGGAACAAACATTGGACAACAACAAAAAACAGGAAGAAATTAGAAGTTATCTTAACAATGAATATGCAGCACAATCATCCACAGACATAGATTATAAATTTGTAATAACCAAATGGTACACTGTGTTGTAGCAATCCTCAAAATTCACTTTATTAGACAGATTGATGATACTAATTCCATGACTGTAATCTACACTCCTCACATGTATATTCTAACGTACCCAAATAATTGGTGTGGAAACAAATAATAAGGATATCGTTATGATAATTATAATAAAAAAATAAGGTTCGGAACTTCTGATGTGATTTACCACCGTATATTCTGATAGTAGCACATAATACAGTTAACATTCACAGTGATTACAATATTCTAATGATCCCCACAAAAATAAAAAAAAACACATGCAAACAATTCTTTTCCAACTATTGCGTAACATTAACTACAGCTCAAAAATCATAGATCGTGCAATTACACTTGAAATTAATACACTAAAATTTAGTACAATATTCAAAAAAACAACAAGCACGTAATGAGCTTTGACTATTTCTCTCTTGATGTTTTATTAACAGTTCATTAATTTGCTTTATTTTATACTCTTCTTTCTTCTCGGAATGATTCTCAATTTTAATTACAGTGAATTCGGACTAATACAATTTCAATGCAATTTTCTCCTTTACAAGGTACTGATTGGCACCGAATTACAAAAATGAATTTACACTCCCTAGTTCACGAAACACTCAGGAACAATGTTCGTCTCGCAAGACGTATACTCACACCAGCGAATAATTTTTCCAAAATCGTTGTCCGATCTCACCAACTCAAGATACCCTTCCTTCTCAACAGGCTGCTCAGCTGCTGTCGTCTAGTGACCTTGACCTGCCTTCTCGTCCTTCTGCTCTACCTTCGCCACGTGCCTCGTTCGTCCAGTTCTCCCCTCGAAAATCGGCTTCAAATTGTTCGGATTCGTACCGATATGTTGCTAGCTTCACTTGGAGCTCTTTCTCAAACAATAATACGTATTCTTAACTTTCGTACTATTTCGGATGTCCTCCCTCTAATATCGCGTATTACGAGATAATATCATAAAAATGATATGCGCCAAAATTATCTCTTCGCTCCTATGCAATTTAAAGAACATCAATAATCAACTTTGATTATTAATTACTTATCCGGCTCGACTTCTCTTTCGATTGATAAACGCCACGTGTGACTAACTGCAATTCTCACGCTGCTGTACTACGTGCTCCAAAAACTCACACGTCTCGAATTATACAAAGCGAACCATCTATCTGTAGCTATCACGAACAAATGAGATCGAGGCAGGTGGTCGTCTTCCTACCTGGACACTAACCCCCACTCTTTCTTTATGCTTCGCGCATTACGCCAATCCGATCGTTTTTACCTAATTTGCTTCACTGGCTTAGCCAGGTGCTTTCATAATTTCCAGGTCTTCTAGTATTTCAATCAAAAATCTTTCGCCGCGTCGTAACACGCTTAGAATACACCCCTCCTTGGCGCTCTTTTCAAACGGATGTTCTACGTGTTTCGTACTAACTCTGTTGCTATATTTTATGTGAAATCCTAATTAATGCCTGATTGATTCTCTAACGAATCTGGATCGTTAGAATATAGTTCCAGAGAACAGTTCCAGTACCTTAATTTCAAAGGTGAAAAAAGCCATTCATATATATGTTCAATAACAATCTGATACGAACAATCTATGTTAGACCAACACTTACGGGATATGAGTTCTAAACACATTGCAGCAGTGGTCGAATCTCTGTCTATAATGCTCACTTAACAATACATAGGCAAAATGATTCTCCACATAAACAACATCTTCCACAGACAAATCATCAGCAGTAAATTTTTTTCCCTTTTTCTTATCTTGCCTGGAAGAAACATAAAATCTGTTTCTTTAAAAAGAAGTAGCATACAAAAAAGTGTGCTTTCAGGATGCACAAAAGACAGTTTGATTCCATTGGCACATCAGTATTAGTCTTTCCCGGTGGTCATGAAGGGGATGAACGTTGGAAGGTGATAACGAAATGTTTATCTAGTCTTAAACTACAAAAATAAATTATATTTTAACTAAAATTTCACAATTCTAATCTTAATTAGAAAAATTGAACATACATTGGACAATAACATAAAACTTGAAATTATTGGAAGTTATCTTACCAATGAATATGCAGCAAGATCATCCACAGACATAGATTAGAAATCTGTAATCAATGCTACAGATCCTCACAATTCACCTTAATCGACAAATTCTCTTTGAAGTTCCGGTGGGTTTCAATTAACACACAAATGGAAATATTCTCAGCCAAAAATGAGCTACATCCACATAATCAACATCTGCAAGTCCACAATGACATTCTCAGTAATGATACTAATTCAATGTCTGTAATCTACACTCCTCACAACAATATAGTACCAGAGAACAGTTCCAGCACCTAAATTACAAAGGTGAAAAAAGCCATTCATATATATGTTCAATAACAATGTGATAAGAACAAATTATCTAAGACTACCACTTACAGGATAGGAGTTACAAACACATTTCAACAACGGTGACATCTCCGTCTATAATGCTCAGATAACAATTCGCAGGAAATGTTTCTTTACAAAAATAACATCCAAAAGACAAATCATCAATAGCTGAAACATGTCCCCCGTTTTTCTTATCTTGCCAGAAAGAAACATAAAATTTGTTCCTTAAAAAAAATAGCACACAAAAACAAAGCATGTTTCCGGATGCACAATAGATAGTTTGATTCCATTAGCACATCAGTATTAGTCTCTACAAACGGTCATAATGAACATGCAGCACAATCATACACAGACATAGGCGATATATTTGTAACGAAATGGTAAACGGCATTGTAGCGATCCCCACAATTCACTTTATTCGACAGATTGATGATATTTATTCCATGACTGTAATCTGCACACTCCCCACAACAATATAGTACCAGAGAACATTTCCAGCACCTTAATTTCAAAGGTGAAAAATACAATTCATATATACGTTCAATAACAATGTGATAAGAACAAATTATGTAAAACTAACACTTACGGACAAAAAGTTCTAAACACATTGCAACAAGGGTGGCGTCTCTATGTATAATGCTCAGGTACCAATATATAGGCAAAGTGTTTCTCCACAAAAAGAACATCTCCAACAGACTAATCATCAATGCTGTAACATATCTTCCCTTTTTCTTATCTTGCCTCTAGGAAACATTCAACTTGTTACATTAAAAAGTAGTAGTATACAAAAAAATGTGTGCTTCCAGGATGCACAATATGCAGTTTGATTGCATTAGCACATCAGTATTAGTCTTTCCCGGCAGTCATGGAGGGGATGAATGTTGGAAGATAAAAAAAAGTTTATCTAGTCTTTAACTACAAAAATAAATTATATCTAAATTTCACAATTCTAATCTTACTATAAAAAATTGAACAAACATTGGACAACAACAAAAAATCTGGAAATTATTGAAAGATATTTTACCATTGTATATGCAGCACGATCATCTACAGACATAGATTATCAATTTGTAACCAACTGGTACACTGCATTTTAGCGATCCTCACAAATCACCTTATTCGATAGATTGTGTTCGAAGTTCTAGTAGGTTTCAATTGAACCGGCAATTAGAACTATTCTAAGCCGAAGAAGAGCTATAGCCATTGAATTAAGAACTGCATTTGCACCAGACATTCTGATAAATAATTCATATTCCATGACTGTAGTCTACGCTCCTCACAACAATATAGCACCAGAGAACAGTTCCAGCACCTTCATTTCGAAGGATAAAAAAGTCATTCATAAATATGTTCAATTAAAATGTAATAAGGGGGTCAATGGGCTGATATTGCGCAGGTGGGATACACAATGCCTATAAGTGTATACCCTTAAGTGCCTGCATGCTGTCCCGTTAAATAGGGCTCTGTCAGTTAAGTCTGATTCTCACCTCCTAGTGGGGACGGGTGAGAGAACGGGTCCCGGGCAACACTGCGTGTGGCTCTCCGAACCTTAGCTTAAGATTCTGAGATGCTGGTGGCCATGGGTGCCTTCTTGACTATGCGCCATCTCACCGGAGATGGCAGCGGATGCGATTCGTTTACCTAGGCCAACTTGCGTTGTGGCTAACGAGAACAGGCGAAAGGCAAGTCTCCGGCACCCAAAAACGGGAACCATAGGCTAAGGGAAGAAAACTCTGACAGAAAATCAAGAGGGGGGGGCCTCTGTAGGTGTAGTGGAACCAGCCCCCCTAGGGGAGTAAACCTCGATCAAAAATCATTGGTCCTCCGGATCTCTGGGGGTTAGGTTTAGGTTGACACCCTATCTCTGTAAAAAAAGGTTAAGGTTAGGAAAACTCAGAAGCCTCGGAAGTGGAATCCCAAGTATGAAGGAAATAGGCAATTGAATAAGGTAATGAACATTGGAACTTGGAACGTTAAGACATTATACAGAAAGGGGGCGGTAAAGGAACTAGAAAAGCAAATGACAGTTTAAAATGGATATATGTGCACTGCAAGAGATTAGATAGATCGGGAAGGGGGTGGAATCTAAATGCAAATACACAATTGTATATAGTGGGAAAGAAGAAGGAAAACATGAATTTGGCACAGGGTTCTATTTAAGTGGTAGGGTACAACACAGTTTGATAGATTATAGGCTAATAAATGAAAGAATTTGTCTCATTAGACTTAGGATGAAATTTTATAATGTTACATTTGTATCTGTACATGCTCCTACAGAG
>NNCF01126099.1:852142-880327 GCA_002313205.1 Laupala kohalensis | reverse complement strand
TATACCATACACGAAAACACTAACAATAACGGAAGAAGGTTAGTGGATCTAGCCAATGGTAAAAACCTTGCGGTCTCAGATACATGGTATCGACACAAAAGATGTCACAAGGGGACTTGGAGATCACCTGACAGCCGATAGTTGAGTCAGATAGATCATGTAGTGGTATACAGGAGACATTGTAAGAATATAAATGATGTAAGAAGTATGAGGGGAGCAAAGATAGAAACGGACCATTTTCTAGTAAGAGCCAAAGTTAATTTGAAAATTAGTAAAACACCAAAAATAAAGAAAAGTGAAATGGGGAAATGAGATGTTAAAAAATTAGAAAATAAGGAATACAAGGGGAAATATTGTAAAGAGCTAGAAGACACACTCCCGAAAATCAATAATGAGAATGATTCAAATGTAAAAAAGATGAGAAGTAATGTAAGGGGAAGCATAGTAGTTATCGGGGAAGATGCTAGGGAAGGAAGGAAGACCAAAAAGAAATGAGTGGTTTCATGAAGAATGTGGAAAGGCTCTCCACGAAAGGAATATGGCATGTGAAAAGTACAGGAGAAGACCGACAAGACAAAACGAACAAACATAAGCATATGGGTCTTTTGGATCCTGCCCTTTCCCTTTTGGTACGAGCACTAACTTTTGTCTTCTCTATAGATCTGGAAAATATCCTTTTAAAAGTGTTAAATAGATCAAGAAGCAGGTCAGGTCTAAGCAACGCCGTAATCTTCAGTACCTCATTCGGTATGCCGACAGGTCAAGGCGTTTTGCCCTTTTCAATCTCTTTGCGGTCTCTTGAGGTTTATTCAGTTGGAATGGTGGTCCCTCCTTCTCTCTGGTTTCTGGGTTCTCCTTTTGGAAATAGCGAGGCTACTACATGGAGTAGGGCCTCTTTATCTTTTGGTATTCCACGATTATTCTTACGCTATTTGCCCAGCACTTTCCTGTAAGGTGTACTCCAAGGATCTCGATCAACTTGTTCGCGTAGTTCCTTCCAGTATTCCCCTTTCCGTCGTTTTATTTCATTGCGAAGAGTTTTTCCCGGTGTTATGCCCGGTGCGTTGATTCGCCACAGATAGAGCATAATTTGATAATTCATAGATAAATCATGCTCATTTTTCTCAGAGGTGCAAACAGCACTCATTTCACAAACATTGTACATCAAAAAATTGAATCTTTGGGTCTTTCCATCTCGAATCTCAGCAATCAGTTCATTCCAATCAAAAGGAATGATCATTTCAAGAGGGCTGACAACTTTCAATCAACTCCTTTAGTCCTGATATCTCTGTAGCCAATTCATCCATTTTTAGAAAAACGTGTGGAAGAACCCTCACACCCTGCTGACACTCATTACAAAAGCATTTGAGTGTTCTCTTTTTCAGTTCCAAACATCTCACCTAATAGAAACAGGCCGTACAGTTCCTTCTCACAATATTCAAGAAAGGTCAAGTACATTTGGAGAAATCCAGAAAAAACACATCTACCCAACAAATTACACCCTAGGTCTGGCACATTCTGCCAATCTTAAAACTTGGAGTAAGTTCCAAGAACTTTTCTCTCAATGATAATCAAAGAGTAAAGCAGATGTCAAATAGGTTCCATTCAAACTGTTTTATTACTGATATTATCCATATGATTTTTTAAACAATACTGTATATATGTGGGCTGCATTTGAAACATCTTGAATATGGAAATACAATGTGATCACTACTATTCATAACAAAACCATTTATTGGCAAAAAGACAAAAGGGGTTTCGCTAAATCAATGCCATTCTTAAAACTAGTAGAGAAAAGAATTTTACAGGCTTGGTTAACTGACAAGATGTGCATGCTATATGGTCTACTCACAACAACCTACGACTCTGATGTTTATCACATTCTTTCAAAACTAAGAGAAATTGCCCGAAGTTCTGCTGCATCTCTGCAATAAAATGAGCTTTATCTACATAAATGAGTATTAATGTACCAACCATCTGTTATTAAGACCTTCCAAATAATATTAAAAGAAAGAGTGTTTTCTGAGAGAAAATGTCTTGATAGTTTTGAGGTAAAAGGTGGGACACCTGGTATGTACACACAATATGTTACAAACAAAGTCTTGGAAAATAAAGAGCTTTTATACTTACTGCAGACTTAACAATTTAGATGCAGAAGGGAATGTTTTGGATTTGCCACAAACCAGATCTGGAAGAACAGGTTTTTCATCTTGACCACATGCGCAATCGTTATCCTTTTGTTTCTTTGTGATATCTTCCAATAACTTTCCAATTCTTTTAGAGATATACTTTGTACTAACTTACCCTAATTATCAAATAACAACCCATAGTGATGTACAATGAGCAATATTGATGGAAATATCAAATATAATTAACCCACATTGAAGTTTGTATCTCAAGGTAACCAAAGATTTGTGGAACACAAAATTACATCGAAAAAGAGCTATTACAAGATCACTTTAATGGAAATATGGGTATCACTAGAAATTGGAACAAAATATTAGGAGAGCTAGTGTAATTACAAGGATCATTAATGCAGTTATTTTTGATAGAGTTAATTCTAACTTGAAGATTTATGAATCTGAGTAAAAAGTTTGCAGGAAAATCTATGGAGGGGTTACCGAGAATGGTCAGTGGAGAGTACGGTATTATAGCGCAGTTGTATCAAGATACTGACATTGTCACGTACATAAGAGTAAGTAGATTGAAATGGCTGGGTCATGTTAATAGGATGGATGAGAGCAGAACTGTAAAGAAGGTGGTAAATGGCCAACTGGGTGGAGTGAGGACAAGAGGAAGACCAAGAAGTAGGTGGTGGGATTGTGTGGAGGAAGATTTGAAGAAAGCAAGGTTTATGAACTGGAAATTGGCGTCAAAAGACAGGGAAAAATGGAGGAGGCTTGTCGAGGAGGTGAAGGTCCATTTGGGACAGTAGAACCAACTGAAGGAAGGAAAATGTAATAAGAAAAAAATATGTAAGACTTACAGGAAAGGATTTCTAAAAACATTGCAACAATGGTGGCCTCTCTGTCAATAATGCTCAGGTAACAATACACAGGCAAAGGGTTTCTCCACAAAAGGAACATCTCCTACAAACTAATCATCAATAGTTCTAACATGTCTTCCCTTTTTCTTATCTTGCCTCTAGGAAACATACAATTTGTTACATTAAAAGGAAGAAAAATACAACAAAAAAAAGTGTTCTATCAGGATGCAAAATATACAGTTTGATTGCATTAGCACATCAGTAATAGTCTTTGCAGGCGGTCATGAAGGGATGTAGAATGGAAAATAATAATGAAAGTGAATCAAGTATTAAACTATATTAAAAAATTATATTTCAAGTAAGCAGTCCACAATTCAAAGCTCTTAATAATACATTGAACAAACATTAAAATACAAAAAAAAAATTGAATTTATTGAAAGATATCTTACGAATGAATATGCAGCACGATCATATACAGACAGAGATGATACATTCGTAACGAAATGGTACACTGCATTATAGCGATCCTCACAATTCAACTTATTTGACAGATTGAAGAACTTATGCCATGACTGTAATCTACACTCCTCACAACAAAATAGAACCAGAGAATGGTTCCAGCACCTTCATTTCAAATGTGAAGAATACCATTCATATATATGTTCAATAACAATGTGATAAGAACAAATTATGTAAGACTAACACTTACGGGAAAAGAGTTCTAAAGACATTGCAACAACAGTGGCATCTCTGTCTATAATGCTCGGTTAACAATACACAGGAGAAGGGTTTCTCCACAAAAAGAACATCTCCCAAAGACAAATCATCAATGGTTGTAACACGTTTCCCCTTTTTCTTATCTCGCCTGGAAGATACATAAATTTTGTTACTTTAAAAAGAAATAGTGTACAAAAACAAAGTGTGCTTTCAGGATGCACAATAGACAGTTTATTGCATTAGCACATCTGTATTAGTCTTTGCAAGTGGTCATGAAGGGATGAAGCGTGGAAGGTGATAATGAAACGTGAATCTACTTTTAAACTACATAAATAATTTTTTATTAAACCTAAGAGTCCACAATTCCATTCTCATAATATTAAATTGAACAAAAATTGGACAAAAAAAAAGAAGGAAATTATTGAAAGTTATCTTACCAATGAATATGCAGCACGATCATCCACAGACATAATTATAAATTTGTAACCAATTGGTACACTGCATTGTAGCAATCCTCACAATTCACCTTATTCGATAGATTCTCTTTGAAGTTTCAATGGGTTTCAATAGAACCGGCAATTAGAACTATTCTAATCCCAAGATGAGCTGTACCCATTGAATTAACAACTGCAAGTCCATCATGACATTCCGATTAATAATACTTATTCCATGCCAGTAATCTACACTCCTCACAACAATATAGTACCAGAGAACAATTCCAGCACCTTAATTTTAAAGGTAAAAAAAGCAATTCATATATATCTTTAATTAAAATGTGATAAGACTAACACTTACAGGGTAGGAGTTCTAAATACATTGCAACAACAGTGGCATCTCGTTCTATAATGCTATGGTAACAATACTTTGGCAAAGAATTTCTCCACCAAAAGAACATCTCCCAAAGACAAATCATCAATAGCAGTAACATGTCTTCCCAACTTTCTTATCTTACCTGGAAGAAACATAAAATGTGTGGTTCTTTTTAAGAAATAGCACACAAAAACTGAGCGTGGTTTCAGGATGCACATTAGCACATCAGTATTAGTCTTAGGAGGTGGTAATGAAAGGGATGAAGGTTGGAAGGTTAAATGAAAAGTGAATCTATTCTTAAACGACATAAAATATATACTTAAATAAAATATATACTTTGACTGCATTTGTATTTTATGTTTTATTTGTATATACATACACATAAATTTACTTTTCATCACCATATTCTACAGTTATTCAAAATACCATAAGAATTCTAGACTCTTGGGAAATGACAAGTCCCATTTGTCCAGCCCTTTTAGAGCGCATGCTTGATTTATGAAATTAAGAACTCAAGAAAGAATTACTTTTCAAAATTAATCCATAATGGAAAACATGCAAATATTGTCATTTTAGCAAGACAAAAATCAAATTTTCTAGCAATACAAATAAGAATTCATTCATTACACCAACTTCAATAATATTATAAAGAATTATCAGTAATAATATATACAGTATTTAGTACTTATAGAATTCAATTATCACCAAGCTCCTACTAGCTATACTCATTCAGTGCATAGCAACAACTATTAAAATTGACCATTTATAGTCCACCAAAGTTGACAGAGAAACAGGCAATTTGTGGAAAGGCGAAAAGGGTTTATTTGTGGGGCTTTAAGGCTCATTTATAGCAAGGTCATTAGAGCCTGTAAGATAATGTGTTAAAACATGTCAAATCCATTATATCTATATTTAGCAAATTAACGGTGTTGCACATTCGAGTGGGAGGATTATTCATTGTATAATTTGTTTTGTAGTGGTTTAACACCAAAGTATTTTTGTATCAAGAGTTTTTCATTGGAACTTTAAATTTCAACTGATTCAACAAATCTGTGCAATCAATGACAAGATTATTCTAAAAACTTTATGCTGTACAGTTTCAAGTCTTTTCATTTTTGTGGATGCATGAAGTGTCCAAACAATGGAACCGTACAATAAAATTGATGAAACGAGTTGAACATACAAAGTTTTCTATGTTAAATGAGGTTTAAAGCCTTTTCATGTTCTCTCAATAAATCCTAATGTCTGTGCAGATTCACTTATACATTTATTTATATGCTTATCAATACTCATTTTAGAATCAAATGTTATACCTAAATCTCTGATAGATGTAACATTTTCCATGATGACACCACCAATACTATAATTATTTATAGATGTATGTCTACCTCCTGAAAAGCTAATGTATTTACTTTTGCATTGTATTCTACTGTAAATCATTTGATCAACACCAACCACAAACTGCCTCAAAACATTCTTGAAGTTCAGGGATGTGTGTGTTTGATTTAATGCTTTTGAAACTTTGTATATCAGCAAATAATAAAACTTCAGCATTTACAAGATTATAAGTTATGTCATAAAAACAACAACTGAATAATAAAGGGTCAAGGTGGGAACCTCGTGGTACCCCAGATCTTTACCGCATCCGAAATGAAATTTTTGTATTTTACAAATTGTATTGCATCAGAAAGTTAACTACTTAACTATTCCAGTGAAGAACCGGGAATGTCAAAAGTTTTAAGCTTAATTAATAGAATTGAATGATCAACTGTGTCAAACAGTCTTACTGAGATCTGCATAGATACTAGCAATGTAGTAACCTTTGTCTAATGATTCTAGAAATGTATTGAGTATAGCAAACAAGATTTGTTTCTGTGTTTCTTTTATTCATAAATCCAAATTGTTTGGAGATAAGAATGGCATTATAATAAATTTTAATTTATCTGTAATAATAGATTCAAAAAGTTTTGGAATGCAGCTCATTATTGATATCGGTCTATAATTAGAAATTTCACTTTTCCTACCTTTTTTGTGAATAGGTATTATAAATGCTTCTTTCCAAATAAATGGCACTAAGTCTGTATTCAAAGATTTATCAAAAATATTTTAAGAATCAATGAGAAAATGAATATGCATTTTTCACAAAAATTGGTAGAATACAATCAGGACTGCCACTTTTATTTTCATCTAGTTTACTTATACATTTAAATATATCTACTACCATAATATCTATTGTATTAAGTACAAAATGTGTTCAATAATCATAAATCTTTTCTTTATCGTAATCAATAGGAGACATAAAAGTTTTTAAAATAAGCAGCGAATGCATTAACTATATCTAGTCCTTTAGACTGCGTTTGTGAGCCTAGATGCATAATATTTGGAAGACCATTAGTTGATCTACTAGAATTATTTTCTATTATAACACAATTTTCTACATTAGATTCATAAATTTCAAAATCTTGTTTCGATAAAAATTTATGTTTACTTCTAAGATTTTCAAGAGTTTCGTAAGATTCATCAGTTATTTATCTTGTATTATTTACAAGCCCTTATTTTTTTTGAATTATCAATGTTTTAAGTTCATTACTGTACCATAAAATGAACATTGATGGGTATATTTTTGTCTTCGGTACATATTTTTCAATGCAGTCATATGAAGTATTATAAAATGCATAGATCACTTCATCAAGAGAAATATTTTCTAAATTTGCATTTATAAGAAAAGTACCCAATTCCATTGCGATTTCTCAATAATAAGCCAAGTTGTAATTATATATAAAAGCATTAAGTTAATATTATAGTAAAAAAATTCCAGATTAAGACTATTACTTAGCACTGGATGATAAATGTCACAAGGCAGTTTTGTCAATTTTTATGGAGTTGAAGTAGTTTACATTTCAGAATACAAGCTCTAATATCGCATTATAATCACTTGGTATGTTATTTATTTGAAACAACTTTAAAAAAGGGACAGTATCAGAAAAAGTTTCGGATAATAATTTCTCATGAGGTGTAGTTTTCTCGTTGAATGTAGTATAGCTAGAGTAATCACCACGATTCCCATATACATTCAGAAAATTAAAATAACTGAGTAACATCCAATTTACACTTGGATATAGCACATCAAGATTTTCTAAGGTTTCAGAAAATGAAGCCAAAACATTTTAGTATGCCAGAGGAGGAAGATACATACCATCTAAAATCAACATTTTTACCTTTAACTCGTACAAACACATTTCCAAAAACCAATGACTATTCTAATAAGTAGCTTTGAAGTATAACCTCTGCAATCATAACACCTCTGCCCGTTTTACACTGACTAGTATGGCAATTTCTATATAATCTATTCACATTAAAAAAATCTAATTTCGTTTCTGCATTTTATGTATCTAAGCAACGCCAAGTTTCTGTGAAGATAATAACATCATAGTTATAAGAAATATAATATGACTTAACTAGTTCAGTCAATTTGGTTTGCACATTTTTATAAAAAAACTAAAAAAATTACATCTTGAACATCGACTATTTTGGGTTGCTACAAAACCATTCATGTTTAATTTATCCCACTCTTCATGCCAGCTTTTCAGATATTCCCTTTCCCTAATTGTTTGATCTGAGTCTATTTTGAAAACATCGCTGACTTTGTTTTTATTTTTCAGAATTTTCAAAACAAGATTACTACTGTTAAGTAAATCTTTCACAGGTCACCGTTTCTTTGTAGAATGTTTACCAACTCTATAATGATTAACAATTCAATAGCAATCCACCTTGCACATCTTATTCAATGATTCAGTAATATTCAATGATTCATACTTAAATCATGCTCATTTTACTCAGAGGTGCAAACAGCACTCATTTCACAAACATTGTACATCAAAAAATTGAATCTTTGGGTCTTTCCATCTCGAATCTCAGCAATCAGTTCATTCCAATCAAAAGGAATGATCATTTCAAGAGGGCTGACAACTTTCAATCAACTCCTTTAGTCCTGATATCTCTGTAGCCAATTCATCCATTTTTAGAAAAACGTGTGGAAGAACCCTCACACCCTGCTGACACTCATTACAAAAGCATTTGAGTGTTCTCTTTTTCAGTTCCAAACATCTCACCTAATAGAAACTGGCCGTACAGTTCCTTCTCACAATATTCAAGAAAGGTCAAGTACATTTGGAGAAATCCTGAAAAAACACATCTACCCAACAAATTACACCCTAGGTCTGGCACATTCTGCCAATCTTAAAACTTGGAGTAAGTTCCAAGAACTTTTCTCTCAATGATAATCAAAGAGTAAAGCAGATGTCAAATAGGTTCCATTCAAACTGTTTTATTACTGATATTATCCATATGATTTTTTAAACAATACTGTATATATGTGGGCTGCATTTGAAACATCTTGAATATGGAAATACAATGTGATCACTACTATTCATAACAAAACCATTTATTGGCAAAAAGACAAAAGGGGTTTCGCTAAATCAATGCCATTCTTAAAACTAGTAGAGAAAAGAATTTTACAGGCTTGGTTAACTGACAAGATGTGCATGCTATATGGTCTACTCACAACAACCTACGACTCTGATGTTTATCACATTCTTTCAAAACTAAGAGAAATTGCCCGAAGTTCTGCTGCATCTCTGCAATAAAATGAGCTTTATCTACATAAATGAGTATTAATGTACCAACCATCTGTTATTAAGACCTTCCAAATAATATTAAAAGAAAGAGTGTTTTCTGAGAGAAAATGTCTTGATAGTTTTGAGGTAAAAGGTGGGACACCTGGTATGTACACACAATATGTTACAAACAAAGTCTTGGAAAATAAAGAGCTTTTATACTTACTGCAGACTTAACAATTTAGATGCAGAAGGGAATGTTTTGGATTTGCCACAAACCAGATCTGGAAGAACAGGTTTTTCATCTTGACCACATGCGCAATCGTTATCCTTTTGTTTCTTTGTGATATCTTCCAATAACTTTCCAATTCTTTTAGAGATATACTTTGTACTAACTTACCCTAATTATCAAATAACAACCCATAGTGATGTACAATGAGCAATATTGATGGAAATATCAAATATAATTAACCCACATTGAAGTTTGTATCTCAAGGTAACCAAAGATTTGTGGAACACAAAATTACATCGAAAAAGAGCTATTACAAGATCACTTTAATGGAAATATGGGTATCACTAGAAATTGGAACAAAATATTAGGAGAGCTAGTGTAATTACAAGGATCATTAATGCAGTTATTTTTGATAGAGTTAATTCTAACTTGAAGATTTATGAATCTGAGTAAAAAGTTTGCAAGAAATAGTACACCAAGCAAAAAGAATAAGTAATATCAGTATCAGGACAAAATGTACATTTTAGGAGCATGAAAGTTTAAACAAATAGATGTATTCTCAATGATAGCATACATATGTCACGGCAAACATGGATGAGGTAACAACATTTAGATTGATCCATTGAATATAAATTTTGGATTTGTATAATAAGTGTAGATCCTAATAGTTTGATTCTAAAATTGGAGAGGAGAAGAGCTTTATGGTGATCTTTTTATCTGCAAAATGAGGAAAGGTTCTCTATAACATGTTCTCAAAGGTAAACAACTTTTTGCAGTGTATTGGGTAGTATTAATTTTTTATAAGGTTCTCTAGGTTTCACTGAATGAAATTCCTTATGAGTATCACTCCAATTTAAAGCATACCTGCATTGAATTCCCTATTAACAAGTTTCTGGTTTTCTTGGGCAAGCTTCAGGGCAACTGTAGCTTCTTCATACTTTTTCAATTGCATTAAACAATTCCCTTTCCTTTGGAAAAGTTTATGCAGTGATGATTCAGAATATCCATGGTCTACAGCTACATCAATGTCTCGCAAAGCATCCTACCAAATAAAATAAAAAACAACATAACTATCACTATTAATGACAAAAAAGATGAATTACATCTAATCCAAACAAACATCATGTAAAATCACAAGAGAAAAACCAAAAATTATACACAATATATTACAATACAGTTATGGCATTTAAATTCTTCCTTAAAATAGGTGACTGCAATGCAAACAAAAAATTAATTTATTACAGAAAAACAATGCCAAAGTACACAAAAATACGGCCAAATTTATGCAAGGAAAGAAGAAAACTTAAGGTTTCAATGGTCTTCAAAAATCCCCGTTTCAAAGAATAATTTAACTTCACTGCTCTTCATATTTACAGCAAATATTAAAAAAAAAAACATTCATCAATAATGGCGCAGCATAATTACAGATTTTGTGGGATTAAAATTCTGGGATGAATCCAAGTCCACTATTTTCAGTGGAATTTACTAACTAAAATTGCTTTATTATTAACCTACGCAACAATACATTTAACAATACCTATTCAAAATAATAATAAGCTAACATCTTCAGCTTACAGACATACCTCAAAATACCCTGTTTCAATTAGACCTGCAGCTCAATTTGCTACTAATAAAGTAAATTCTTTAGTTCTGGATTGCATATTTTAAGCTTTCACAATAATAATCTACAGATATCAAAAATTTCTTCTCTTTAAATAACTTATTTCCCTCTTCCCTCAGCCGCTGAGATTTCTCTTCACATTTCCTCCAAGAACTTGAATTATTTACACTTCTCATCCATTTTAAAAGTTCATCTCTAAGCAAAAACAACAAATAGATAAGTTATATAAATCACAGAAACACTGGAGTATTATCATAATAAACCCAACATCTCTCCTTTCCAATTCCCTTAACTAAGTTTAACGGTTAGGTGGAAGAGCAGGCCTCATGGCCTGAACCTCACCAAAAGGTATTAAATATATAAATAAATAAACTACAGTGAAACTACTCTGTAATGGACACTAATGGGTCCTTCAAATCTGTCCGCTTTCAAATAATTTCCAAATGTCAGCTATTGAACAGATCCATTAATGGAAGTTTCACAGTACATGACAACAGACAAAATGGATTTTCCTGGTGTTCATGTAGCATACCAAACCCCCAGTTTAATTTACTTTTCAAATGCTCACCTATGCTTTCCGCACAAAAACTTTTCAACCAATTCTTCTTCTGAATGCTTATGGTCCAAATTCTTTAATAAGCCATCTTCTTTTGCAAGTAAACACAAACTATCCAATATGTCTTGCCAGAGAACAAGTGAAGTCATTTTTATGTTATTAAATTAATTCATATAGAGATAAAATATCTTGTTTATGTCAATAATTNGTGAAGTCATTTTTATGTTATTAAATTAATTCATATAGAGATAAAATATCTTGTTTATGTCAATAATTTACAAGCTAAACACAGTGTTCCTAAAGTTGACTCTGGTATGGATGTACATATTTAAATGTTGCTACATGCACTTTACGGGATTTTATTGAGTTCAATGCAGCCAATTTAAGTAAGAACTACTTTAACACAATCAAAATGTAACTGGTCGACATTCAGTCCCACAAAAGTGGTCTACCAGCTCTTGTTTTGACATTCCAAACCCCT
This sequence comes from Laupala kohalensis, assembly GCA_002313205.1. Classification (NCBI taxonomy): domain Eukaryota; kingdom Metazoa; phylum Arthropoda; class Insecta; order Orthoptera; family Trigonidiidae; genus Laupala; species Laupala kohalensis. The sequence continues at coordinate 868,308 of NNCF01126099.1, read as the reverse complement.
AATGTATCCAAGTAGACTGTGAGGACACATGTTCAATTATAGATAAACGCAACAAGATTGCCTACTCACCCTTACGAAATAATCGAAAATGGTATTTGGATTTCCGGGCGAAGTTGCTGACATTAGATTTTTTTTTCTTGGGACTTTAGGATTCGTCAAGAAAAAAAGGAAAAAGAAGGCTGACATTAGAGACCTAGTAAGTCTTCATCTATCAATTCCTACCATCTCTATTTGATATTTTGTAAAGCTTCACAGAATAGGTGAAAATGAAAAGAAAAAGTTTGAAATTTGGTATTTGGGCCATACAGAGAGAAAGAGCCATCTCAGAGGTAGAAACCATGGATTTTTTAATTCAAATTTAATAAGGCCCATTTAGACACAAAGACTGAATACAAAAATTAAAGGCAAGAGCAATATTTTTTATTTTTTTATTTTTTTTCCAATTCCAAGTTGGTTTTTGTTAATTTGTATTGTCTTCCTAAACAATCAAATTTTGCAATCAACTTTCAAGGCACTTTGCCAGGACAGATTTTCTTAAAATTTTACCCCTTTGCTCAAACTTAAACCCTATTCAATCATTTTCATTATCTGTATCAATTAATGAATTAATTTGTATAATTCATTACATTTTTTATATGGGAATATTTTAAACACTGTCCAAATCAAAATAATAACTATCTGTAACTATTTATTCCAAGTCACTGTGAGTATAAAAATCACAGATACACAAGCTCAAAAAAGTACATACATAGCAGAATCAATGTGAGTAGAGAACTAGAGATACTCTCAGATGCACCTTAAAAGATAAGAACTATTGGTAGCCCTCAAAGGGTTAAGGATAGATCAGAAGCTCAGATGTGGTAAACTTAAAAATTATACAGTTCGCAAACATGATTCAAATGTAGTTTTTTTCTGACACCAAAATAAACTTATTTGCAGAAACACACATACAAAATTAATAACATACCTGGCATGAGAACAAATAATTTGTTCAATAATTGCAACTCCTTAATATATTGGTATTCCTCTGGCGAGGTTATATATTGTATTACTTTAAACTCTTTCAGTAGTGATTGAAATTCAAAAAATCTAGGGAAAAGAAAAGAATTACATTGTAAAAAATAAAAAATTTCTAAAAAATAACGTATACTTCTATCTTGTAGTTTATTAGAACATTCTACTCTTCATACCTTTGATATATTTCATGATGTTTAAATACTTATATTAAAAGGAAAGTTAAAAACCTTTCTCAGGAGCATCAGTGGCATCAAAAACTGTCAGAAGATTCAACTTAGATGTCTTTTTAGCTGCTCAGTAGCAGACTGCAAAGAGAAAATGTCTTTTGGTCTTCCCCATAAGAAATCTCTTCTTCGCAAGTGATCACACGTATATTGTCCACCTATAGCAGATCGAGCCCCGTTTCACAAATTATGGGCAAAAATTTATTTGAAATTTGACCTTTAAGATTTTTAAGTCTTAAAGAGTAATTATATTGGTTTCATTGATTTAACACCAATAAACATACTGCAAGATAATTTTAAATATTTCAATTAAATATTTCTTCTCAGTGAAATATCTTCTTTCATCACCTTAAACTCCCTAAGCAATCTTTGAAAAGCAGACACAAATGTTTCATGATGCCAGTCTCACGGACAAACTGTTTTATCATTTTCATCAGTCGAGTTCAGGATTTCATTCCTAAACTTCGGGTCCTTTTCTACAAATAGGTGAGTAAAACTATGACTCGTATGGTGATGAGGAATATTGGAGGGTTCTGCATAGTAGTTTTACTTACACAGAGTCCTCCAATATTCCTCATCACCATACGAGTCGTGTAACAGAACTTCAGCATGATCAATCAAAATTGTCCTACATGCAAACAAAAGGATCATGTTTTTACACTATTTACAATAACAATTATATTTGTATTTACAATAACAACAATTTTTTTGTATTCTTCAATTATTGGTACTCCACGGTTATTCGAGGAGATAATTGGATCTATCAGTCCAAGATCCATGTGGACTACCACATCTCGCGATTACGAGACGCTGGAACTTTCAGAAGTACTGGGCCGTCCTTCGTGTCTCCCGCCTCTCGCGTTGCGGTTGCGAGGATTCCGGGTATATGTCCGGGTGAAAGGGTGCCCGAGGGGTGGATGGGGCAAGAAGTTCGCGAAGAGTCTATCTAAACACATCCTTTCATCTTCGCTTATCATCAACCATGCGTAAGTAAGCACTCGATCCATAGGTGGGCGTAATCTAGGGTCGGGTTCTAAAATTGTCTTTACAAAGGATTTCCCCAAGTAAGATAAATGAATACATTGACGTCGCGACCGTAATATCCACCTTATGGACATTTGTTGTTCGTGAAATATTCTCATATGAAAAGGGTTAAAGGGCATACCAGCATTGATCATCACGAACAGAACGATTCCTAGAGACCAAACGTCCGCTGATTTAGGATCGTAAGGTGTTCCACGAACCAATTCTGGGGCCTGATACCCACGTGTACCACAATACGTTTCGCTTAGAATTGCCCTTCCTTCACGATCCACACAGTACCGTGCAAGGCCAAAATCAGCTAATTTGATGTTAAACCTCCTCGAAATCAGTATATTTGAGCATTTTAGATCTCTATGCGCTATGTCCTTGCTGTGAAGATATTGCAATCCGTTCGCCATTTGCTGAAACCAAAGTTTCGATAATAGTTCTGGCGTTGGACCATACCACTTTATCCATTTCTGAAGGTCGCCATTATCGGCATATTCCATAAAGATGTATACACGAGGTCCATTTTCCTGTATTTGGAGAACACTTATTACATGTTGATGTTGTATTTGCGACAGAATTTCTAATTCCCTTGCTAAAAACTTATCGAGTATTTGTCTTGTCGCTTCTTGTCTAACAATTAACTTGCAAGCTACGCGTTTCCTAGTACTACCATTGACATAAAGGGCGAGCTTTACCGTCCCGAAACATCCTTCACCAATCGTATGGCCGATAAAGAACTTTCCTGCCATTGCAGTCACTCAATGTTGATCTCAGGTTGTATTCTATTATCCGGAGTTTGGCCACCAAAAATAACCAAGATGTCGGACTCAAGTGGTGTTTCAGGGCAGCCACAACCAATATTTTTAGAACAAAAACCCCACACTCGTTAAGACTTGGATTGCCGTTTGATATTAAAATCATCTTTTGGTAGCACTTACACATACACCTTACGGGTGTACCAACGCTATGGAAACAACAGACAGACTACAGTAAAATGAATTTCGTTGAAAGTAAATTTAAAAAATTAAAATTTTTTCGATAATTTTAAGCAATGTTTTTATAAATAGAAATGTTAATTTTGTGTTACACTACAAAGGATAAAAAGGATTATTTTAAGGACAGGCTCTCCTAGGGTTATTTCGTCAAGTTCGGTGGTAGTGAATACAACGTATAAGATGAAAGTATCACTAAGTCGAGTAATATACTATATAGGGAGAATCAATATTGTTGGTTCGCAGTTCTCCCAATTTGGTAACTTTTCAGATGGCAGCTAGACTATACCTACTTTCCCGGTAAAAGGTAGACCCAAAATCGACACTGCCACCAGATAGCACTGGTGTTCCATTTGTCTAAGGATTTGTGTGTGTGGTATACGTATATGAAGGCAATTTTTACTCATTTGAACGTTTTAAAAGAAATTTACAGGCCATAACGCCTTCCTATTTGCACCAGGTTGCATCAGTAAATATCCAAAGGACATGCAAAGAAATACGTTGTCGGGACAAGAATTAAAGTGTTTTTCCGGCGCCAAAGGTTAGCTTTGTTTATTCAATTAAAACCTTTGTAAAAAGCGCGCAAAACGTATTATGAATTTTTTCCCGTGATTATTTCTGTAAACATTTACTCTTATTAATATAGATATCTACCTGTAGAGACGTGATACATTAGGTGTGTAGATTTCTAGTAGTATACTGTAAGGCATTTTTAACAATATTAAGAGCGTTGTTTGTTTCTTTAAACATACATTTTTCTCTTTTAACAAGCTATTAATATAGTGACAGCATTGTCGTGGTGGTATCATTGAAATCATTAAATAAAATATAAAATGGGTGCTCAAGTCAAATTTGTCAATTTTCAAATAATAATAATGCCTAAGTGTCAGCATTATGGAGTCAGATGATAGGGAGTTTTTGCATAGCGTACCTGCGAGCTATCGTGTACGCTATCCACATGCAAGTTATTTCTGCGCATGCTTAATAGTTAGTGGTACACTGACGCTCCTAGCATAGAACGTTACAACGCCTCTGTTTGCATATGGTGTTAGTGGCATGCTAGTAAGAGGTTATGGCGGTTTTTGGTCTGGATTTGAGGTGATGTTGACATTTGAGAGGGTACGCGAGAGATTTGAAGTTTGTGTGTGCCTTATGAGAACGTGTTGACGTACTCACAGTAGTTTACTTGTGTACGCTTGTATAGAAGTAGTTTGTTTGGGTTTGTAATTTTTAGTTTGATTTCAGTCGAACGTACGCTGTGCAAAATGTATCTATTACATTAGGTCTTTCCATGTGTGTTACGCAGTTATAGTCACCGACATAACGTTTAAGTTGAGAAGCGTATACTCTCCGTTAACAGGACAGGCACGAATTAGTCGGAAGTCTAAATTTATATACTTTAAATTATTCAAAATAAAATCTCTCATATATGTGAGTATTATCTTTCAAATCCTATTTTCTTTTGAGTATTTTAAAACATGGTTTCAAAATGTTCAATTGTGTACACTGGGAAGTGCTCAGCTACTCAAATTCCACTGGAGTTTTTTTTGTCACTTCATAGGGGTTTCCTTTCCTAGTGTTCTAACGTAAGTTGCTTACATCATTATGGTATTCGTGGCAGATTTCAATTCCATACGTACAGTGCGTCAAAATTAGCGGCGCAGTTACTTCATCGCTTCATAACGTCTATGATTTGTAATGTATCAGAGTAAGTGTTTGGGGTGAGGAAGCTCCCATATATTATCAAGACACTGCATCTTTGGAAAGTGTCAGTGCACCTTCCAACGAGACACCATCAGAGTGAAAAGAGATGCAAATTTCGAGAAAATCAAGTAAAAATATCTCGTTCCAGATATCTGGGAGAGGTAGTCTCACGTATACAGACTCGATAATGTCCGCTCTAGAATATGAGATTAAAAATCACCCACATCTGAAGACCTACCCCCACCCCCCTTTCGCCCTACATCCTCTGAAGAGTGAGAGTTACAGATGTGCCAAAACGACTTAGGATGGTGTGTGCTTGTCCAAGGAACTACATATTTTTTTCATTAGGAGAAATCCACTGCGAGATTCTGTTTGAGTCGTGTCGCGTATTACCGGGGAAAACGTTATATTTGCTTACGCTGCCTAAACGGTTCGAGTTAGGTGATAACTATAAGCGGCAATATTGTCTGCCTTAAAAGAGTTCTACAAAAGAGTCCACGACAGCATATGTCTATCAACAAAAATTATCGAAAAAACATCTTTAAAAATGAGTGTTAAAATACTTCAATTTAAGAGTGTTACTTAAGAAGCAAAAATCAATTATCATCAAATCAAATTCAGATGCCTTGAGCGGAATTTCTCCAAAATTACATCTGTAGCATAAGTGGGAATGAACACTCACAAAATATAAACGTGTAATTTCACAAAATGGAATTCAGAATGTATAACAAATTTGCTCAATTTGGATTTTAAGTTATCAATATCACCATTACATTTGATGTCTTGAATGTGATGACTTAAGGATGATTTTGTAACAGATTTTATTAATTTCAGGTTAACAAAAGAGAGATCGGAGGCAGTTTTCGCTAAACTATTGAGAAATGACATAATTGGTTGTCAGTGTTTACGAGACAATTTGCAAGAACCCAAGACGAGGTATTATAAAATATGAATTATTATGTACTATACAAGAGGTAGATAGCACTTTTAGACCATGTACTTAATGTACTTCTTTCATTATCAACTTACTTGTTGGATATGCTAGTCCTAAATAATTTTTCTCTAATTCTTATATTAATAGAAACTGAATGTAGATTTCAATAACATGCCACCTAAGACAGAAAAATGGTGGCTATCAGCGGTGGGGGTAGATCAGCCACACTCTCAATACTCTATCACGGAGATACCTCAGTGTGACAAGTATTTAAATTCCCTGGAGAGATCTAATACCCAGAAATAAATAAATAAATGAGTGTGTGCGCGCTCGTGCAAATAAGTAGTAAATGAATGGATTGTATATGTGTGCGCGCGCGTGTGTATGTATGCGTGTGTATATGTATGTGGATGTATATATGTGTATGTATAATCATGTATCTATGTATGTATAGTCATGTATGTATCTATGTATCGTGTAGTATCTATGTATCATGTATGTATTTACGTACCATGTATATACCTATGTATCATGTATGTATCTATGTATTATCTGCGTTTTTTTGGTGGACGTGGAAGCAGGAAGCTCCTCACCAGTGGCCCTTCGATACCAGGATCCCCACCGGAACCACGTTAGCATTCCTTCAGTGGGGTCTGTTATGATCCATGAGGATTCCCTCAGTGGTTGCACTTTCTCTACTCCCCCGTCCCTTCGACCTATTACTCATGTGTCAGTATTAGGGGTTCAGGAGCGTCACTTGTTTGCTCCTCTGTGAACTTCACTCTACTCCGCTTTGCAATTCTGCCTCCTTTACCCTCTCCTACATGATAATGTGTCGAAATAAACACGCCACTTTTTCCCATTTCTCCGGGGTTTCCATCATCTGAGTGATAAGGTTATCAGGTTGCAGAATACACCCTATTTCAGTAGCGGCCATCATGCGTGCCCTTTCATATGTGGGACATGCAAAGATTGCATGTTCTGGGTCGTCCAGTTCCGCTCCGCAGCTTTGGTTCATTCGTCAGTGCATACGGTGCAAGTATACCCCAAAACACTCATGTCCGCTGATGGCTTGCGTGAGGTAGTAGTCCAGCAGGCCATGCCGACGCTTGCATCACTCCTCAATCTTAGGGATCAATGTATGCGTCCATCGTCCTTTCGGATACGCGTCCCATTCGGCTTGCCATTCCCTATTCAACCCTGCGGGTTTCTTCTTTTACCTCCCGTCGAAGAGTTTTGTCTGTGCCTACTTGGTTTTGTTTCCCCATATTATCGCCCTTTCTTTTGCTTGCACCCTGATGGGTGGGATGCCAGACAACACCAAAAATGCTCCTGTCGATATCGTCCGATATCCACAAATGACTCTCAAAGCCATTTTTCTTTAGACAGGCTCCATGTATCACTTAATTATTCCTTTATGGGCGTAATGTAACCCAAATTGATGATCCATAGAGTAAAACGGAATGTACCACGCTGGTCAGCAGTCATCTTTCCGGTTTCGGATCGCCGATATTTGGTATTAGTTGTAGAGCTGTGCCAATACAACTTGCTATGGCAGACGCCTTCTTAATACGCTCTCGGAAACTCCATTTCCTGTCTATCCATATACCCAAGTAACGAAGGATTTCCTGGAATTTGATGGCATGTCTCTCAATTTCCAGATGGGGTAGGTTATACTTGCGTCTCTTTGTGATTATTACCGTATGCGTTTTGTGATGGAAGAGTTCCAGGCCTCTACTCTTCATCCACACGGCAACTGTTTCCAAGGCTTCGTTACATTTCCATTCCAATTCTTCCTTGATATTTGTAACTGCTATCATGGCTGCATCATCGGCGCAACCCACAATCTTTACCCCTTCTGAAAGATGTAAACGAAGGTCATCGTACTGACAATTCCACAACGTGCCTCCTTGGACGGACAATTGCCCAATTTCGGATAATAGGTCTATGATAGCTGTTCCATTGTCTGTTTGTACCAGCAGGTATCTTTCCTCCAATTAACTACTTTCAACACAGTAAATACCACGAAATATGTCCTTCAAGTGAGCGAAAGATGTCTTTCCAATTTGTTGAATTGAACGCATTTCTTACATCTAGAGTAATCACTACGCAAAACCCGCCTAGGTGGCAATTTAGATGCCTTAGTCACTTCCAATTGGACCTCGTGAACTGCATTCATAGTTGACTTTCCTTTCCTGAAGTCAAACTGCTTGTCCGAAAGACGTCCATTCTCAAAGCATGATTATATTCTGTTCATATCATTCTCTCCTACAGCTTTCCTGTGCTATCAAGCATTCCCAGAGGACTGTAAGCAGATGGGTCTTTTGGATCCTGCCCTTTCCCTTTTGGTATGAGCACTAACTTTTGTCTTCTCTATAGATCTGGAAAATATCCTTTTAAAAGTGTTAAATAGATCAAGAAGCAGGTCATGTCTAAGCAACGTCGTAATCTTCAGTACCTCATTCGGTATGCCGACAGGTCAAGGCGTTTTGCCACTTTTCAATCTCTTTGCGGTCTCTTGAAGTTTATTCAGTTGGAATGGTGGTCCCTCCTTCTCTCTGGTTTCTGGGTTCTCCTTTTGGAAATAGCGAGGCTACTACATAGAGTAGGGCCTCTTTATCTTTTGGTATTCCACGATTATTCTTACGCTATTTGCCCAGCACTTTCCTGTAAGGTGTACTCCAAGGATCTCGATCAACTTGTTCTCATAGTTCCTTCCAACATTCCTCTTTCCGTCGTTTTATTTCATTGCGAAGAGTTTTTCTTGCCAGTTTATAATTTTCTAAAGCTTGCATCGCTGTTAATTCCTTCTATGGGCTCTTTGTGCGACTCTTCTTAGCCTATTGCACTTTGTCCTCAGCTCTGCGATCTGTCGTCCACCAGTACACCGCTCTGTGATTTGGGCGTTTCCCACGTCGACGTGGCTTGGCTACATCACATGCTATGCTCATTTCCGCTGTAAAATATTCGCGTTTTAAGTCACCCGCAACGATGATTGGTTCCTCCCAACATCTAATGCTCGCTTCCAATTTATTAAGATTACTTTGAAACGTTTCTACATATCTATTTGGCGAAAAGTAACAACTATATACTGCCATTCCATTTATTATATTTCTAACATACTCTTGACCTCTCAACCTGACCAATTACGTTTTTTCATGCAGTAATTGAATTGCATCACCTCTTATATCGGACACCATGTGGGATCATCTAAGTTCTTGTTTTGTTCCGATATCAATATGTCGACTGTTTCTCCATCGCAGTCTATTGAATATCCTGAGCACTCCCGCATCTATTTACAGTAATTTGGAGTAAGGATGCCATTTTTGGTGTTCATCTGAATCCTTTTTTCTTGTTTTGCCATTTGCATAGCAACACACTTCCCGGTGCCAGCGATGTGGTCAGCTGGTTTTCCGATCGCCTCGCGAGGCACGCATCGAGGTGTTTGTACACTGATGCCAGGTGCGTTGATTCGCCACAGATAAAGCATAACTTGGTGCTTCCATCATTGTCCTTTCTACAGGTGCTAGAATATGTCCGAAACCTAGGCAGTTGACACATTTAGGGACTGTACTTCTCTCCCGAACCCTTGCAATGACCTATCCTATTCTCAACTTTCCAGTTGCCATGATGAGTTTCATAGTTGCTCACGATGCTGAGACAATTGCCATTTGAGTACCCCTGTAAGCAGGTCACAAAGCTCGGACAGTGGTCTCATCTGAATTGACATCAGGCAAAGCAGTTACGAATGCTTCTTGCACTGTACCTTTATATTTCCCCTTCAATGTCCCTGATATAGAGGGTTACCATCTGCTGTAAGGATACGACAGCAACCTTATCGCCCATATCCGTTTTCATTGCTTCTTTGACTTCCTGGGCCTTGTAACCTTTTTGTAGTTCAATTAGCTCCTCTCCTGTCTTTGTGTCTTATTTTATTGACCTTTTCTCCTGTTTTCCTTAATTTAAGACGTCGGCATATGAGGTTCCATCGTTCTTACACTTCAGGATTACCTCTGGTTTGAGTCTTACCTTTTCCTCGCTCGAGATCCGCTGTCTCCCCTTGCTTTTTCCTACGTTTCTTTTGCCTCATATCCCATGGCAGTTGAGCCGTGGCTTGACCGTTGTCAGTGGGTAATGGTCTTGCCGTTGTCAGTGAGCAATGTTGTGCTGAGATTGCGGTATGTCCTCCTCATTTGCGGGTATTTGGTGCTAGGTTTATAATTGTAGCCATGTCCTCCACTACAGTAGTAAAGTTGGTTTGCTCTTTTTTAGCTCGTTCTTTACTCCTCGTGATCCGATTAGCGAGAGACATTGCCGCTTTCCTGTCAGTTGTGATCGATATTCCTCGCTGATGTAATGACACCATTCATTGCATTGACTGTCGAAAAACCGATCTTCATTCTGTTTTGTCGCTAGAACCCCTTGCCATCCTTGAACAATCCGTCACATTTGCCTCAATCGCAGTGCTGATTCCATCTCTGACTTTTCTTTTCGTATTCATCTAATTTGTTGTTGTCGCTCTATACCATCTGTGGGTAAGAGAACACCCACCTTTCCACCACTCTCCGCCTCAACTAGGCTTGTAGAATTATATATGTTAATATCTTCCATTATGTTCTCACGAGAAGCTAGGGAGAAATAGTTAGCTGGAACAAAGCACCGCATGTCCAGGTTCTTACTGAGAGGTCGCCAGGTATCCAAGAGGCTCCGGTTGAGATGCAGATAACCCCCTGCACCATTCAGGCCTCGCCACGGGTCGCATTACACCTTACCTTGAGGTTGAAGAAAAATGCATCTATCTATGAATGTATTGTATGTATCATGTATGTATGTATATTTTTTCCAGATACTGAAGGGATAAAATAATACAGTGGGGATAAAACACCCAAAACACCTTTAGGGGCTAAGACCGAAAATTACTATTATTAGTATCTAACCACTAACATAAATTTCTGGGAAATCTCAGATTACATTCAGTCATATTATATAAGGAAAATTTAAATTACTTGACATTGGAATATTATATAAGGAAAATTTGAATGACTTGAAACCATCCAGGAAACAAATATTTGTCAAGAATAAAACTCAGTGAGTTTCAAGAACAAGAAATTTATAATATAATCACAGAACCAAGAGAACAAAAAAATGACTATAAACACAGTTTTAAAGTATTAAATTAAAAACACTAAAGTAATACAAGGAAGTGATGTTTCAACACATTCTGGCACACCCACATCAAAAATCACAAAACCAGTTTACAACAATTAACTTACCAAACCACAGTACTTCAAGAGAATGAAAGACAAATGGAACATCCCTCGTCAAAAGCCACAGACCCAAATCAACTCATTAAAAAAACAGTGGAACAAGGAAATTAAAGACATTTAGCACATCAAATATCACAGACACAGTTCAAAAAAAAACTCAATGAATCTTAGTAATACTAGGAATTTGAATGAGATATGACACACCCGCATCAAAAATCACAGACCCTGTTTAAAATAAATAAACTGAATAAAATCACAGTAGTACAAGGAAATTAAAGTCAATCAGCACAATCAACAGAACAAATCACAGACCCAAATAAATTCACTAAATAGAAGTGGAACAAGGAAATTAAAGACATTTGACACACTTAACATCAAATATCACACACCCAGTTTAAACAAAAATACACTCAATGAATTTTAGTAGTACAAAGAATACAATGTCATTTGGCATACCCAAAATAATATATCAAAGAAACATTTAAGAAATAACAATTCAAGTTGTTTCCTATAAATTTTCTCTCAGAATACTAAATTTAAAAAAATGGAAGATATCACATGAATAATACCACAGCCGTTTCTTCACAAACATAATTCATTCAATTGTGCAGGAACATGTTACATTTTGTCTTCCCTACTTGACAATACAATACCAAAGAATATTTTTCTCATCAAGATAAGACAATGGAACAAAAATTAAAACCAAGCAATGATGGGGTTAAACGAGATAGCAGAAATTGGATAAAATGTGTACATCAATCACTAGGTTTTGTCATTCTTGAAAGAGGACGACGTCCTCTGATTTTGTAGTCATTAACAGATACTGGTACGAGATGGCATTTCCAACGCACAGGTAAGTTCTTGAATTCTAATTGAGCACAACAACAATTAGCAGGGTGACTCAGTTTTATCTTTTTCTTGGGTATTTTACTATCAGGTTCATCATCTGAAATATCCATTTCTTGTCTTTTCCTTCTTAAGGAGTTTGACAAAAATTCCTTCGCCACAAACCATGATGAAGAAAGAGAAGTAGCAAATTTCCTTAAATGTGATTCTCCTCTAAAAAAATCACCAATGGAACAAGTGGAACTAAAGGATTTAGAATCTTCGGTAGGATTGGTATGCTGTAAAACCTTGGAAGGTGGAGAACCCTCTACGCTCGAAATTTCATTAGACAAATTTTGCATGAAAAAACTATTCTCTAAATGGTTTGAAATAGAACTGGAAGGCTGGTCATTAATTAATTCTTCCACAGAATCATTACAACGGTATATTCTGTACGTCTGAGGGTATGGAAGTCTACCAACATCAGCATTGTCAAAAACGTCATTATAATTATTACATCCAGTGGTGCTTGAACATTCTCCACCAATGGAACCAGTATTAAAGGTTTTAGAAATAATATTTTCGGTAGGATTGGTATGCTGTAAAACCTTGGAAGTTGGAGAACCCTCTACGCTTGAAATTTCATTCGACAAATTTTGCATGTAAAAATTATTCTCTAAATGATTTGAAATAGAACTGGAAGGCTGGTCATTAATTAATTCTTCCACAGAATCATTACAACGATATATTCTGTACGTCTGAGGGTATGGAAGTCCACAACAATCAGCATTGTCAGAAACGTCATTATAATTACTACATCCAGCTGTGTCTGAACATTCTACTTCATTTGGTCCTACACTTCTCATTACTATTCCATTATCAACAGACAGTTCTCCACCACAGTAACTTTCTCGCCATTCCTGTTTATCACTACCCTCCTCATCTGTAACTTCACTTTCTTCCACAACTATCCCAGCTTTATCCCAGTCCTCTCTTTCTTCCTTAAGGTTAATTCCAGATATCATTGCAATAGGTTTTCCATGGTTCAAATAAAAGACCTTCAATGTCTTAAACAATTTCAGTAAAAGCAAATTCTTTTCACAAATCACCAAATTTTCACTTTCACTGATAACAGCATTTGTAGATACTACATAATCCGGGAGGATAGCCTTTAACTGAGAAGGTACAGGTGATCTCATACAATCAACACCCACAAGAGCTACAGATCTAAAAGACATGTCTCTACCACTCTTAACAGATTCAGGGGCATTAGACTTTTTCTGGTTCTCATTATCACCGGAATAGAACTCGCTCTGGTTCTCATTATCACCGGAATAGAACTCGCTCTGGTTCTCATTATCACCGGAATAGAACTCGCTCTGGTTCTCATTATCACCGGAATAGAACTCGCTCTGATTCTCATTATTACCAGAATAGAACTCGCTCTGATTCTCATTATTACCAGAATAGAACTCGCTCTGATTCTCATTACTAGAACCATCTTCAATGCTCTGCTCACCGTCATTAGTATTCCATTTCTGTTCCAAGAAGACATCACAACTATCGTCACATGTACCCCTTTCCATCTCTGAGATCTTGTCACAAAGCTCATAAGGAAATACGGTACCTTTAACTCGAGATTCTATCCTCAAAACAATATCTGGCTCTATATCTCCATCACAACCATTCCAATCACAACTACCAGATTGCATTCCCATACCAAGTTCATGAATTAGTATTTCTGATTTACTGGCTCCAATAGTACCTACACAGCTTTCTTTATGAATATTATATGAATTACACTGTACAAGCTGATCTATTCGTTTCAGATTATTCTCACCACAACTTGAAAATTGATCATCATCACTCGAGTCCTGATCACTGCTACCCGAATCTCGATCTCCGCTACCCGAATCTCGATCTCCGCTACTCGAATCTCGATCTCCGCTACTCGAATCTCGATCACCGCTACTCGAATCTCGATCACCGCTACTCGAATCTCGATCACCGCTACTCGAATCTCGATCACCGCTACTCGAATCTCGATCACCGCTACTCGAATCTCGATCACCGCTACTCGAATCTCGATCACCGCTACTCGAATCTCGATCACCGCTACTCGAATCTCGATCACCGCTACTCGAATCTCGATCACCGCTACTCGAATCTCGATCACCGCTACTCGAATCTCGATCACCGCTACTCGAATCTTGATCATCATTACTTGAATATTGTTGATCATCACTGCTGAAGTGAATTATTTGGACATCAGGGGAGAAAGTGACAGAATGATTTAAAGATCCAGCGGGTTTGCCATCTTCATTTTGCTTCAAAATTCCTCCCCTATCATGAGATTTGGGTGTGAAAGCCATTTCTTCACAATTGTACATAAAATCTTGAGGGGTAGATGTGAAAAACAGAGTTTGCTTTAGTAATGACTTCTCATGTAAATTACATCGAAGTTCCAATGGAGGAAATGCCTGCTCTTCCGGAGTACAAAGAAATGCACTCAGATTTTTCGATTTCTGCACTGCACAATTCTGATGAAGTACTGGTGTGCATTTCTTTACATTGATAGAAGTACTCACATCCTGATGCATCTTCAATTCATGAGATTTACTAACTATTATTCTTTTGTCCTCTTTTAAGTTCTTCTTTTTACAAAGTTTTTCAATTTTTTTCCAGGACACAATCCAATGACAATCCTAGAAAAAAAAAATGGAAACTAATAATATTAATAAGTCACTGGAAAACTAAATTTCACAAAATTAATGCATTGAGAATTAGTACCTTAGAGAGACATTGAGGGCCACTCAGCAAAACGGACGTTAAATGATCTTCACTTGCAAGGAACAATTTACAATAGAGACACACAAGAGGGAAGGTAACTTGCTTCACGGGTAATGTAAGATTTGCTTCACTAAGCAGTAACCATTCTCTGCAAAACAAAATTGACATTACTATTAGTACTAGGAATTTTAAAAATCAAATATAATTAAAATATGGTAAATCTAGCAGCATATATTCATGTTTTGTGCGTGCCTTTGTAGTGTTTACCACAATCACCTTTTAAAGAAAAACTATTACATTTAGCTCCAGTATTATTTCACTACATTGATTACAATGTGGACAAGACAATTTACTTGGAATTTCATTGAATGCACATGAAAAGTTGTCAGGCTGTAGAATTCAACCCCCACACAATCTTCAGGTGCAGAATATTGCTAAGGTTAAAGGTTAACTAAAGTTTGTCAATGTAAGGGACAAGAAAAATAAAATGACAGAACTATGAGGAATAAGTGATAGCTAGCTACTTAACATGAAAATAATAATTTATAAAAGAAAGGGATACAAATTCTTGCAACATGAAATAGGATAAATATAATTTATAGATGCAATCTGGGTATTAATCAATACTAATATATAAAAATACGTTGTGTCTGCTACTTTTCCACTATTAAATTACTCAACAGAAATAGGATAAATATAATTTATAGATGCAATCTGGGTATTAATCAATACTAATATATAAAAATACGTTGTGTCTGCTACTTTTCCACTATTAAATTACTCAACAGATCATTATGAAATGTAGCAAGGAGATAGCCAATTAGTGTATTTACCCCAATATCCCCCCCCCCCCACTTATTTTAGGAGGCAAAATTTAGAAGAAGAAAAATTAAGTTCTAAAAAGTCTTTCTGAAGGGAAATGCTCATTCAAAATTCCATGTAAAATGGTTGGCAGTGGTAAGTATAATCAAAAGTAGTTTAAAAGCTAACTGGTGTAGTTCAACTTCTCCTCTTGACATCGCCAGATCCACACGGATTTCGGTTCTACTTCGAATTTTCTCGTACCACTGCTTTATTTCTGTGTGTCTGAGCATTATTCAGAACTTGCAGTTCGATGTTGGCGTCGAAGTATCTTCGATCGTCCAACATTCGTTGGGCCGAAGAAGATCCCCGTCTCTTGAAAAAATCGTGTGACAGTCGGTCATTCCTAGACCACGTGGACGAGTTCGGTTTCCACTTCGAATAAACGTCAAATCCCGCCATCATCCATCGATGTTCTTTGCGTTACGTTACGTATAAGGCTCGTGTTTACTTAACTCATCACACACGAAACTTTGAATTAATCGTTTCCCCGTCCTAAACTCTTAAAATAGTCCCCCCC